>JALXFT010001586.1:0-59999 GCA_023376895.1 Aspiorhynchus laticeps
AAGGTGGACAAAGCTTCAGAGAGGTACCAAAAATACACTTAAAACTGTGTTTTATGAAGGTAATTTTAAGACAAATTTTTTTCACAACTTAAGACCTTTTTAGGTAAAGAAAATTTAAGGAATCAATTGAAGGGAACAATACACCAATATGTTCTCTAAATGTAAAGTGAGGACACAGTGAGTTGAATTAGCAACACCTCAAAGTAATTTTTTTATTTATATATATATATATATATATATATATATATATATATATATATATATATTTTTTTTTTTTTTATTTATATATATATATAATAATATATATATATATATTATATATATATATATATATATATATATATATATATATATATATATATATATATATTTTATATATATATATTTTTTTTTTTTTTTTTATATATATATAATATATATATATATATATTATATATATATATACATATAATATATATATACAATTTCCAACCGATTTCCTTTTTAATTCATTTTACAGAAAAGTTAAGTTTTCATATACCCCATTGAAAGAAATTTTGTTTTTTTAAGCATAAACTGAATTTTTTTTTATTTATATAAAAAAATTGTTTTACATTTACATCTCAAGTAAATTTATCTTGATTTTAGGATGTTTAGATATTTGCATTGGAAAACAAAAATACAGAGAAAGATATTTCTTTG
This sequence comes from Aspiorhynchus laticeps, assembly GCA_023376895.1. Lineage (NCBI taxonomy): Eukaryota > Metazoa > Chordata > Actinopteri > Cypriniformes > Cyprinidae > Aspiorhynchus > Aspiorhynchus laticeps. The sequence continues at coordinate 682 of JALXFT010001586.1, forward strand.
TTGCAATGCATGCGAAATAACTTGTGAATTTAAGACTTTCTGCTCAGATTAAAAACTTTTATAGAGCCTTAAATTGTGGAAGGACAAACTAAGACTTTAAGACCCACAGAACCTCTGTTGAAAATGGATTGAGAAAATTGATGAGAACATGGGCCACAAAAGCATGGTTTGAAGGCTACATGCTGAGTAGCACTCTTTAATATATCATGTAAAGTGCATCACACACACACTAAACTCACGTCAGCTGAGCTGAGGCTGCTGTGGGATCCTGAGGTGCTCACAATCCAGTGAACATAAACATTATCCGGCCCTTCAACATTAATATCTGCCAGGTGCTGCTGCAATGCTGAGCATTAAAGAAAAATAATTAGTTTCAGTTTCATTAGCACAATTTAACTGCTGCTGTCACTATGTAAACCTGCTGCTAAGATTATTTTTTTTGTATCTGAATACATTACATTTATTTAATTATTTATATTTGATTACATTTTGTCTCAAATTTGGTCAGACAGTACAATGCAATGATCAAGTGTTATTAATTTTGCAACAAAAAACAGAACTTACCCATAAAACCACCTTTTGCTATGCTCACAAACTCTTTATTTTTCTAGACCAAAAACAAACAAACAAAAAAACACACAATTAGATTTACCACTTACATTCTTAACATTTGTCAAATGCTTTCAATAATACTTCGCACAATTCAATATGTAGCTGCAGATGCAGTTCTGACCTGTAGAAAGTGGGCAAGCACCATGTTCATGTACATGTCCTCTTCTTCACGTCCACTGCCCATGAAGCACAGATGCTCTCCGCTTGCCACAGAGCCTGATTCCAGAGACTGCTTCTGTGCCTCCAGAAGAGACTTCACTGACAGGGCAAACTCAGGGGATTATGAAGCATCTGTGAATCAATACCATATTATTACAGTTTTACGGGTCAAGGACACAGAGGTGCATAGAGCTGTGTACAATTACTCTGTGAAGCAGCAACACATTAAAAATTTTATTTTTGAGGAAATCCAAAAGGAAATCAATCTCTATTAGAACCATTATGAACAAATGCCGCTTTCGCTGCTTGCAAAAATTCTTACCAGGTCTGAGTCCAGGTGAAAGGCAGTGGAGAGGTGACCAGCATTGTACTGCTCAGCAGGACGGCAGTCAACTACAAAAAACCTCACGCCCTCCTAGACAGAATGCAAATCACAAGAACATACATTTAAACAGGAATAACATCACTAGAAATAGGGCATCACATGGTGAAACTCATCTGTTAGTGATTCTTGTGCACAGGTGTCATCAAATAATATACCTAAAAGATTTGTTTTTCAATGTCGGATACAGTGTAAATTGAAAGTTTTTATTTTATTTGCAATTTACATACATTGCACACATAAAATAGCACTAAAAAGTGTGTGTTTGACTTACAATATTGTAAATGTGCTTAAAATCAACCTTGTCTCCTTGGATTAACCACTTGACTCGTATGGATTACTTTTACAATGCTTTTGATGAATAGTGAGATAATATAAAAAATATCTACACTTGTACTGAACATGAACAAAGTCTTATTGATTTACAAAGATTATGAGGGCAAGTAAATGAAAAAATTCTAGGTGAACTACCTCTTTAATGTTGAGCCCTGATCATCAACATTAATAACATCTGAAAGATGATTGGGAGATGTCTTCAAAAGTTATTTTGGGGAGTGGGAACTCACAGGTTGTAGCTGGTTGGCTTGCAGGATCTCAGGGACTGATACAGGCAAACAGAGAGCCTGACTCAGGTCCATGTCTTCTTCCTTCAGAGCCACCAGACTGCTGCCAAACAGATTATGGTTCTCCTGCACACACATAAACCAGATAATTGAGCATGTGATACCTGCTAAACTGTTATTGTGATACCCCACAATTCTCTCTTACTGCTTCTATTGTGATGTGCATCATATTGAAAGGAAGTTGGTAATACACAGCCCAAAGCTGTAATACACAGATTTAACGCTTACCTTTCTAAGAGATAGAGGTGTCTTGCTGTTGTAATACTGTGCTAAAGAAAACAAGTCTTCAAGGTCCTCTACATCTAGGAATTCTGGTGAATGCTTCAGCTTACCTGGAAAAAAGGAAAAAAAGAATTACAGCTGTACACTTTGGTCATACAGGACAATGCAACAGATTTTTGTAATGTACTTTTTAATAAATAACATGAAAGAATTTACTGATAATTTCCTCTTTGCTTTCTTCTTCATGGATGCCATCTCTGGACATTAAAAAACAAAGAAAAATGTGTTTTGCTTGATCTCATAAACAGGAAAGTAAAACTGCCTTGGTGCAGTTCATTAATCAGTTGAGTTCACTGAACATTCTGAACTGTCACATACTTGGCATTGACAAGGATGATGAGCATGAGGAAGAAGATGAGAAAAGGGTCAGCCTGGTGGAGATAAACATCCCATAAGGCCTGTGACACCTCAGGGAGACAGCTGTTCGAAAAGAGACTGCCTAGCTGCAAGAAAAAAAAAAAAAAAAAAAAATAGATTCTTTAGCATACAGCTGCAAATAATTTATTTGATTCATTTTAAGACGATGACCATAACACTTTTTCAGAATTGATCCATAGCGTGTATAAGTTAAGTAGAATTTATATATAAGCCAGGGGTTTCCAATCCTGCTCCTGGATGGCCACTGTCCTGCAGAATAAAAGCTTCAACCTCAATTAAACACACCTGAACCAACTATTGAAGGTCTTAATAACTTGTACTAGAAACTTCTAGGAAGATGTGTTGTGGCAAGTTAGAGCAGGATTGGACAACCCTGTACTAAGCCAAATACTTCATAAAATATTCAAACAGGCCAGAGATCGACTGACCCAGTTGATGGCGTAGGAATCAGGAGTGATCTTTTTTGTGTCCAGGAAAGAGCAGAATTCAGGCTCATGGTACTGCAGCAGGAGTCTGAAGAGGTGAAATGGTCTTCCCTTCACAACGCAGTCTCTGCAAAAGGTAAATAATATGACCCTATTTCAAGAAAACTGATATATAAAGCATGCCTGTTCCCCCTCTGCCAACCTAACATATGTCTCAATTGACCTTTCTGGCCACAGAAAACATCTGAAGAGGTGGCATTCAGCAGCATTTAACCACCTTTAACCAAACTGTACCTTTTTTCAGTTTAAATCATTTCAATGATTCAGATTTGCTACCTTATCTGCAACATTTCATTATAATTATTATTTATTACTTTTTAGTTGTTGTTTTTTTCCGAAATTGATTTTGAGGTAATTTGGGGATTTTATTTTTTAAAGTAGAGAAAAACACAGACAGACATATGAACACCCCTACCGTGGGATGTATTTATTCATGATGGCGTAGAAGCAGTTGTAGAGGTCTTTGCGGGACAGCTGTAAGCCCAGGAGTGGTTTGAGGATGTGTGGCCAACTAAGATCTGGAGTAAAGGTGACATTTCTGGACTTGCAGTAAAAGGTGATCACTGACTCCACATCTGATACCAGGTCCCGCCCTTCCTCCGCTGGTAACCCTAGCTCATCTATATGCAAAAAAAAATTTGCATCATAATATAAAAAAATCCCACTGTTCCATAGTCATATTTTTCCCTAGTATATTGTTTGAGATAATGGGTTCACGCACAGAACTTAAAAGAATGCATGGGATTTATCACGACTCGGGGAGCATTATTCCAAGATAGTGCTGTTGGTTTATTAACTTGCAAGACATGACTGATCATGTGATAGAATTTTTTTTTCTTAGATACTGATATGAGGCTTAATTTCATCTGAGTGTACATCCATTTAAAAATGGTCAAAAGCATTATTTCTTTAAGTGTACAAACTTACTTTAAAATGAAAGCTGGCAGTTTGCATTTGAGCTTTTATAGAGCTGATGACACAACACTGCATGCCAAGGCTTTTGTACAAGTAGCAGCATATTGCCTGATGCCCTGTTCTTGCCATGTCAGCTATTTTTACAGAAAGAACAAGGTGGAAAAACTAACTAATTAAATGACCAACTAAATTTATACAGAAAATAAAAAATAAAAAAATAAGTCACAATGAAACTTTAATAGCGCCAGATCTTTTATTCTGTATTGTGACATATTTGAGTGTAACAGATCATAAAAAAGCAGGGGGAAAAAACTGATTGGATTTTGAGGTGTGGGCATTGCACACAAAAATGAATGAGAGTTTGTAGTCGATTGTGAAGGGGTGGTCTAAGTAGATTACATGACTGTAGAAATCCAGCATGCCACCAAAGATCTGTAGCTTTCCCTGGAAGACTGACTTATGATATTTTATGATACATTATGAGGCCAAACATGAATGAATAATTCACAATAATATCTGTACCATGCCTTACATTAACAGTTAAATTTCATGCAGACTTTAAACATTACTAAAATTCTCCAATGAAGCTTCTTAATAAAAATGCCTAAATGCATTAAAGATTACATCAAAATAATGTTTAACAGATAAGGAAGGTATTCCTGATTCAAAAATAATTTGCTAGTTTAGTTTCAAGACATGCTTTACAATTAAACTTATACCTGCAGTAAAAGTGTTTTAAAACTGCAGAAGTACACAAACAAACGGAAAGTCTTGTCAACAGGTTTTCTGCTGTGTGTGGAATGCACAATGTCACAGGATGTTTTGAATAACCAGTAGATTATAATGTAGAGTGTCTGACTCCACATTCATAGAACTGATATGCTATGTGTAGTGCATTACTACACATAAATGGCACAATGAAAATGAGGTGAGGTGTGCAAAGGTTATTCACCAATGATCTGCTGACTGCGGCTGTGAATGAGCGTCTGTTCTGGTAGGTCCAAAGCCCCATCCCATGAGGACAGACTATCTCCTTTACCAGACACGTTCAAAGCAATCTGTTAACACAGACACGTTCAACGTCAGAGCCAGAAACTAAAACTTAGGGAAAAAAAGAGGGGAAACAATGCAGTTCCTCCTGAAGTTCACTGTGATATAAGCTAATGCCATCTCCATGGGGTGTACGTTTAAAGGGTCCTACACTTTAAGCCCACTACAGTTTCCTTAATGGCCATCTAATTGATACAGAGGCTCTCTAAATCCCTTTAGGACCCATTGACTCTAAAGGAAACCCTTTAAAACAAAGCTCTGCATGGATCTCTTATGTATTCTGTCATAAGCATGAACGCTTTTTCTGTCTCTCTCATGAACACACAGCATGTACAATCTTTTCAAAGCTTTTTCATAATCCAGAAAGTCAATATTTCCACATTATGCTACGCAGGCTGATTAGTCAAGCCATTTTATCTTCAAACACACACACAAACACACATAGTATACCTACCATCCATAACTTGGCCCGCTGTTCTGGGGGTAGGTTTCGGACCTGGATAACACCATCCTGGTTAGTGTCCAGATCACATTCTGCTGAGTCAAGTGCGTCAGCCAGATCATGAGTCCTTCAGAAAACACACACACAATAAATGCAAATGACAGTGTGATCAAATCACTCAAACTACATTTAGAAGAAGTCAATTTTTTTTTTTATTAAATAAAAACAATCTCTCTGATGCATTTTGTGCATTTAGACAATTAAAAAAAAAATAGCTTAGGCAGATAGCAAACAGCCATGAACAGTGTGAACAGCCGGTGACTTGAATCATTTATGAGCAATATGTCGAGCAGCTATACAGAAATTAATATTGCCACAACAAATAAGGTGTGTTTGTGCACACCAGGTGACATGGCTGTGCAATGAACACGCATTATTGAGAATTCAAGTGCAATATTCAGTCAAAAGGGCACAGCTTGATCAGACGCTCAGGCACTCTGCACTGCTCTTCAGCACTCCACTCTCCTCCAGGGTTTCTCTCAAAGATACTACAAACTCAAACAGTCTACACACTAGCAAAACAAGCTAAGAACTTGGCATGAGGATTTTAAGGAGAGAAAAAAAAAAGCACTCGGCTTGCAATAAATTGCATTATTAGCTGAGGTAAAATAGAAAGAAATCCTCTGAGGCCTCTTTACCATCTGCTATACCGCCATGGAAAAAAAAATGTCAGACAAAGCCCCACTCTCAGACAAAACACACACACACACACACACACACACAACTGCAGAAAACAACCATTCTGGAATCAAACAATGTGCATCACTCATTCAAACACACCGCAAATGCTCCAATTCTTCCATGCACACAACAGCTGCTGCTAAAACATACATGACAAATTACAAAAACTTTTTCAGAGCAATAATTAACAATTACAAAACACCAAACATTTAATGTGTATAAAAGACAAACTGTTTTTCTTACTTTTATTTATTTTTATATTTTATTGTATATTTTTCTACCCATTTAACTGATTATTCCGACACATTCTCACAATTTCTAATAATCTGTGATCCACCCTAACAGCATCACCATGGTGACATTTATTTACATAAATGGAATTAGTTAAATACATAAAAAAATAATTGATGATTAGATGATGGGTTTCACTGTCATTCTAAATTCCTGACATACTCTCAGGAAATAAGATCAAAGCTGTCAAACAACCAGATATTTTGGCTGAATGAATGCCTTAATAACGAGATAGGAATCTTAAGAGCCAACATATTCTCTTTTTTAGGTAAAACTAAAACTAGGAACTAAAGAACATGTAAAGCGCTATCTGAGGTAATGGACTTTGATATTACAGACTGAAATATACTTCACCCTCACAATTTGCTCTATTTATCTCTCCTACGGGATCATTTGTCTTTGTGGTCATTGTCTGTGAAAACCGGAAGGTCCATATTCAGCAGAAGAGGAAGAGGACACAAATGCTCACAAAAAGAGGTGTGTCTTTGTGATTTCTATGTGTGAACCTCTTCCTTTTGTAGAACCACTAAACTTAAAATCTAGGATTAAAACTATTTTTGCCTAACTTGTTGTCATTATGCAGTTCCTCTCTAGAATGTTAAGCAAAACGGTTTAGAAAACTATAATGGTATTGATAGATTATGAGAAAAATAGTGCTTTGCAAGTAACAAACACGTGGCTGTGTATTACGTCAAGATTTAAAATACTTTTCTGAATAGTTCTGTTGAACTTATTTCTAAGCCAAAACATACCTAAACAAAGCACCAAGAAAAGAAAAACGACGTCAATAAGTTGTCAGTTTAGTTGGGCTGTCAAAAGAAAACACTCATCCATTCCTCATACATTTTTAACCTAGGAGGAGTCTCTGATGCCAATACTTGACTCAACTTTCCTGTACAAGACATAACTGGAACAGTCCTCGAAGGAATCCTACAAAGAGTATTACAAATATATAACGTTATATTAAAAAAAGAAAATCACAGTAAAGCAATCCACCATTAAATGTTGTTATTTCAGTAGATAATTAAAACTATGATCCTTGTCATTATTTCGGGAACAACTCACAAAAGTCAGTCATGCTGTTTCAGTCTAAACAGTTACGTGATCACAGAGTTTCAGAAAACCACCATAGCTATAAAAGATGTCACGCACAGCTAAACAGAAAAAGGCCGAGAAGCGTAAACACGAACCATACGTTACTGTATTAGTGGGGGGGGGGGGGGAACTTGGCCATAGTTATGGCCATATTATGAAAACTAAGATTGTTTCATAATCATCACAACTCTATTGTGAGTAAAGCTACGCTAACATCTAGCAAAAGCTGTTTTAACAACCAACTTCTACGAAAACACAACGACGTTTAACTTACTCGCTTAAAATGCGCATTAAACAGATCACAATATGAATAAAATGACAATGTCAAACTGCTGAGAATGTCTGGAAAACAGCTGGAGTCTCCAAACAATACAGTGGCTGCTTTAGCTAACGTTAGTCAGACTAACGTTAGCTGTTTAGCACAGCATCGCTGTCTACCTGCCACTCAAAGGGCTGTCGAGGAAAAAGCTACAACATTAATAGTCTTTCTTCAACGGACTTCAAGTTCCAATAACAATATCAGTCTGGAACCGTGAATCGTTCTGCGGTAAAAAAAAAATTGATCAGTTGTGTTTTCTTACCAGCTTCTTTCAAGCACTCCCCTACAGCATCCGCCATTGCTGTGGTGACGGTCCACGTCAACTGTGTCGTAAATACCAGCGTCTTGTCGCTACGACCACACGCACGCGCTTAGCGCAAGTCTAGACGCGACGTAGAACGCGATAATCAGCGGAACTGTGTATTCTACAATAAAAATACTAATTTAGTATTAATTTTGTCTAATTTTTTTTTTTTGGTGAACTATTCGTCGAAAGCAGTCTAATATTGCTGCTGTTGCCATTTGTGTCAATAATGTGAATCAAACATCAGAAACCGACCGTTTTAAACCCGCTCGGTTTCGACATGGTATGACACTTGTTGCCTGTCTCCGAAATAAATCGTTAATTTTTTGTTGTTCATGTAGCCTAGTCCACTTGCTGCTGTTGAGTTTGATTTGGGATGAATTGTAAATAGGCATATTTTTTCTCTAATGTTGCATCCCCTTGTTGTGTGATGTATGCAATTTGTAATGTGTTATTGAATAAATAAATTAGACGACTTCTTGGTGAATCTAGAGTTTTTAATTAGCTCTAATTATTTAATTTAATTTTAATTGTGTGTGTGTGCGTGCGTGCGTGTGTGTGTGTGTGTGTGTGTGTGTGTGGGTTTATGTGGTTTATGAGGACACAAATTTGTATAATGACATGGGTATGACAGAGGTATTACAATTTGAAGGTGTTTTATGAGGACACTGCCTATGTCCCCGTAATTCAAAAGGCTTAAAAAACATACTAAATGGTGTTTTTTTGAAAATCTAAAAATGCACACAGTCTCCTGTGAGGGCTAAGTTTAGGTGTAGGGTTGGTGTAGGACAATAGCACACACAGATTGTACAGTATAAAAACCATTACGCCTATGGAGAGTCCCCATAAACCACAAAAACCAACGTGTGTGTGTGTGTGTGTGTGTGTGTGTGTGTGTGTGTTTGTGTGTATTACAAAAGTAATTTGCATCAAAACACAAAACCAAGCTGGCTTTATGAATAATTGTGGGCAACTCATTTCTTTATTTGATATTATTATACATTAATATTACACAGGGAAACTTTACCAACATCACATTTCCCCTCTTATTGTATTTATTTATTTTTACTTGGTATATGTGTGTGCAGGGCCGCATTAACCATTGGGCTAGGCGGGGCTGAAGCCCCGGGGCCCGAGCAAGGAGGGGGCCCGTGATTGGCTGTGGAGTAGATTGACTGGTCATTGTGCCAATCGCCAAAGCCCCACCACGCCCCCCACTTATTTGCGCTATTATTTAGTTGAGCTTTTCCATATATTTCATTCACGTTTCGCGTTCATTTGTTTTACCAATCAAATGCATTTATTTTATATTTGCTTTTGAACGACCTGTGTATCTATCAGGTGACCGCTGCGTCCGCACTGTCGCGTAATCTGGAAATGGTCATGCAAAAGAACAATCTTCGATAAGTAAAAATGTCAACTATTCTTAAAAAACTAAAAAATAAAATAATAATAATATGTGAGAGAGGGGCTATTCTAAAAAAAAAAAAAAATAGGAGAGAGGGAAAAACACCAGTTAGTCAGTAAAATTCCCAGCTATCAGGTTATTTTACTAAAGCTGATGATGGAGTGGAAGTTGTGGAACAGCAAGTGGACCGGACACATGGAGAAGATAAAAACATAGCGTCATCGTCGCCACAGATTTTAGGTTAGTTTGATTATTAACTTGATGGATGTATATTGCTTGTGCTTGAGCAAACTCTATAGGCCTATATTGGCTTTTGGGTTGAGAAAAAATACGGTAGAAATATGTCAATCGTTTTGTGCGTCATGATGTTAGCTTATCATTTAAAGTCATTTACACATTGTGGTTTAAAAACTAATTTAACTGTTCAGAGACATTAAGAAGCGGGGCAGAATTCATTTTGGCAAATGCGCGCGTTAAGACAGTTTCAGCCTAAAACGCGCGGCGCGCACCTGCGTGTAAAGCACCTGCCTAAACTTGAATTATTCTTCGCGCCTTGAGCTTAAACATTCAAATACAGTTATGTGTCAAAATGCCCATTCTTGCGAGTATCCTCGTAAACAGTCATTCGTGTCTTACATGAACATTATAGTTAAAGATAAAGCATGCATGTGAAATGTAGTAGGCTATGTGAGTTCCTGGAATTGTATGATGAGATTTTAAAGGGATAGTTCACCCAAAAATGAAAATACTGTCATCATTTACTCAGCCTCGAGTTGTTCTGAACCTGTATGAATTTCGTTGTTCACCTCAACATAAAAGAAGATATTTTGAAGAATGTTCATAACCATAAGGTTTCTGGTCCCCATTGACTCCAATAGTGTATTTTTTTTTTCTTTTCTTTTTTTTCATACTATGAAAGTCATGCAGCAGCTGTTTGGTTACCAGTATTGTTCCCAATATATTCTTTTGCGTTCAACAGCAGAAGGAAACTCATACAGGTTAAGAAAAACAACTGAATTTTTTTTTTTTTTTTTGGTGAACTATTCGTCAAAAGCAGTCTAATATTGCTGCTGTTGCCATTTGTGTCAATAATGTGAATCAAACATCAGAAAGAAAATCACTCCATGTCCTTGACTGAATCACTTTTGTAAAATAAGAATTAATCTATATTGAATTTATACAGTGAAGACTATTCGATCTATTTGTACATTTACTTTATACAATATAATGTTTTTTATTCAGTGCTTTAAGTTTTTCCAAGTAGGTCGATTTGTTAAGTATCTTTGTTCTCTTGTCATTCGTGACTGTTTACTTGTCTTCAGTAAGCTTGGTTTTATTTTGGCTAGTATTTTTTTTTGTGATATTGTAATTAGTAACAAGAATTATGAAATTTCAGTGCATCAAAAATGTTTATAGGATAAAAATCCTATTTAAAGCTATATATAATTATTGTGATGGGGGGGCCCTGCAGTAAGTCATAGCCCCGGGGCCCAGTGAGGTCTTAATGCGGCCCTGTGTGTGTGTGTGTGTGTGTGTGTGTGTTGTGTACTTTGTTTTGAAAGGATTCGTAAATATATATTTATTTATTTATTTCATCCTTCCATCCAAAAATATGAATAAAAAAATGCAACCATACATTTTAGCCATGAGGAGAAGTCAAGACAAGACTTCAAGTTATTACATAAACCTGGCTCTGTAGGTACTTTTGCCTTTTTTAAAGATGTACTTTGTTTTTATTATAGGCTATCATGACGATGCTCTTCACAGCGTCTACACTTTCATGCAAAGAACGATTGAAAGATGAATGCTGGCAAGACAAAAGAGTAACACCTGTTTTAAAGACCACATTTGTTAAATGAGTTTTTATGCCTTTGAAGTCAAGGGTTGGATGCAAATACTCATTTACTGATCTCATTTGATTTTTTACCTTGGCAAAATCATCCTCACAGGATCTCACGGGAAACACGTTTAGCAAAAGAACTCTGAAGAGCCCATACCAATGGAGCACAGAAGAATTGGTCAGTGCCTCTTGTCATTGTCATTTTACTTTCAGAATTATTCAGAAATTGAAACACTGACTTCAACAAAGATGTATAATATTAATATAATAAAATAATTAAATGTAAAACTATTTTTATTTATTCATTTATTTATTAAGAACAATACACATTAATATTGGAGATGTATAAATGTGCCAGTTTAAGCCAAAATAGCCAGCTGTCACTTGGCATGTGGTGGTCATGCATTTAACTAAAAAGCACATTTAATAAACATTAGATAAAAGTAATAACAGACAAAAGTAATTTGCATCAACACACAAAACCAAGCTGGATTTATGAATAATTCTGGGCAACTCATTTCTTTATTTGATATTTTTATACGTTAATATTACACATTAATATTACACAGGGAAACTTTACCAACATCACATTTTCCCCTCTTATTGTATTTATTTATTTTTACTTGAGGCGTTTTTTTTTTTTTTTGCACAGCTACTTTCAACAGATCAAGCACAACAGATTCATTTTTAACCTTTAGGTGGTGCCACTTAGCTTGCATTGTAAAGTGTATTTTAAATTATCAGTTATGATCTTCAAACATGCAGAAGTCTTGAATGATTTGTTCCCTCAAAATTGGTCTGTAAATCCATTACTACTAATTGATCAGACTGGAAACAGAAATAAGCAAACATATGTAAACATTTGCATATTAGGCAATACTTAATCAACATGCATACAGGGAAATGATCACATCCTATTTTGTGTAAACTATTAGTTCTGGTCAGGTTAAAGGCCAAGTCCTGTACCATGTTACACATTCAGTCAACAATGGTTTAAAAATAGAGCTACAATAAGAGAAAATATTTCAATCCATATTTGAAAGACCGTAATGCCACTTTGTTTTTGTTGACGTCATAAAACAAACTTAAAGCAGGTAAACAATATATAATCAATTTCCTTTAAAAAGATGGATATATGAATGTAGTGAAGAAGCCATGGCTGCAATAGTCAAGAAAAAAAATCTTATTTTTTTATTAAATATGAACAAGAACAATGCCATTCTTTAATTAAATGAAAACGGATTTATACTACTAACAAAGTATTAATTTGTATGATATATATATATATATATACACATACACACCTAGTTTGGATTCTATAGAATTGTCCTCCATATACACAAATATACAGTATGTATTTAAGGGCATGCCACTTCGACTTTAAAAGTACCTTAATATCTCAAGACTACAAATGAATGCAAAATTTGAACAAAAAAAGACCAGGGAGGAAGAACTTAGTTACTAAACGTAAGGTGTTTCTTTTATTTTCTTGCATTAAGATTTATAAAGAAGGGAGCCATTCTTCAAAAATACGCCTCAATGACATTTATATTTCACAGAGAAACTAAAAATAAAATCAGATACGTGCAGTTTGGAAGATAAAATGAGAGGAATGTCATTTTGGAGATTCATATTTTTTTATAGATTCATGTTCTTGCACAAAAATGAAGCATGTTTCTCACAGCTACGTTTTAAACATTTAACACTTTAGTGCCTCAGTTTGAAGAGATGGGCAAGGTGATTTCACAGCAAAACTCTTATAGGGCTAAAAGGGCTTTAAATTAGTTATACGATCTTTTACAATATTAAATAATGTGCACTTTATCTTTATTTTTTAATAGGCTGAATAACTTCTATAGGATATTATAATTTGTATTGACATGTATAATTAAATGCAGCACAGAACGTTAAAAAAAAAAAAAGAAATCCCAAAACTCAAGGTAAAAATAAACAAATGAATAACAGTATGGCCAAATTTCGCATTTAACCTCAATATAATCCCCTTCTTATAAACCCAGTGTCATCATAGCATTGACGCATCAAGAACAAATTTATAACACAAATACATCTCAACTAAAACTTTAATCCTTCACTTCCCATACAACAAAGACCGTAAATAAGGTTGCTAGGATGTGACAATGAAAGGACAAAACTTGCGCACATTACAGCATCAAACCATGAATCAGTAATGCAGTCCTGCTGATGGTATACTGGTACAAACTTACTCAATCTAGTGTCTTGGATGGAAAGGAAAAAAAAGAAAAAGTAAAAAGTACTGATTAAGGACCCCAATGTCCATAGTTGACCATTAAATTAAGATTATTAAATCGAAGATTCACATTTGTCACACCAATTGGCAGGGGAGGCTGAACATGAACAAATGAGTACTGTTACAAGTTGCAAGATAGCCTAAGCCATACTCAATGAGGGAGGATGTGAGCTATGCCACTGATGATTTGATATCAAACAAAGCAGCCATCAGTCTTTTTCACTTGCTTTTTGCTTTATCTTGTTTCTTTTTGCTGCTCCTCCACCATTTTCTGTGCCACCTTCCAGTACTCAAATAAAAACTGGTGTAAACATTGTGGCAGAACATGTCCGGCCTTTTATTTTTTCATTCATTATGATCATCTTTATAGTGAAATAAAAAAAAAAAGGGGTTATGGGATGTGTACTGTGGCCCGGCAGTAGAGAGTGTCAAAAGGAGGCAAGAGTTATAGCGTGGGAGGCTTGAGGCCATACTTCTTGGCCACCTCTGTCTGGGCATAAGCAGCATCACAGAGGGAGTAGAGATGGGCCATCTCCATCTCTGACTTGGCCAAGTTGATGGCCTTGTTGAACATGTCTATAGCCTTGTCCAGATTGCCTCTGTGGAAAAAAATTGAAAATGTTTGCTCTTTTTTTTTTTTAAGTTTTGTCAAACTAAAACCATAAGGTTGTAATAGCCACATAAAAGTTTCAATATAATCAATGACTTACAAATTAGGAATAGAAAAAAAATTGGAAGCAATGTAACATCACAAACCTTTGGACTTCAATGGTTCCCATGGTTTCATAAGCAAAGTCACATTTATTGTCAATTTCAATGGATTTGCTAATGAGTTCAAGGCCCATTTCCAGATCCTGTTTCCACTGAAGCTGCAACAGACTGCAAAAGAAACACAACTGATAAGTATTTTCCTAATTGAACTTTAATGGATTAACAGGATTCTTTAAGTACAAATAAAAACATAAAACTAACCCTTTGTGGACATATGTTGTGGCATTGTCTGGCTCTAGTTCAATACATTTGTCATACATTTCATCTGCCTTACCAAACTGTTGCTGGTCTGTTAGTGCCTATCACCAAAAAAAAAGACAAGAAAAAAGTAGACAATATATCATAGTTAAGTAAAGAACGATAAAGTAGTAAACAACGATAAAGCATAATTTTATAATTTTATGCAATCAAGGTGAGCAATACCTGTGCATACAGAGCATAGCCCTCAGCACACTTTGGAAACCTCCTAATGACGTCCTCAAAACCATCCATGGCTTTCTGAACCTGGGATGTGTTGTTTCCAGTGTAGGCCTGCCGGTACTATAAGAAAAAATGCCAATAACATTCATATTTTTACAATGAGTAAAATGTAGATTTTCTCATATCAGGTTCTTCTAGTCGAAAGTCAATAATAGTAGACCACATACATTAAGCAAAGGTATCATCTCATTCAAACAGCTTCAAGAACAGTCCCAGCATAAAGGTGCAACCTTCCTGTGGTACTTACCAACGCAAAACACTTCTGGGCCTTGGCAAGTGCAGAGTCTGGTCGAAGCTTTATACATTCATCAAAATCTCCCACAGCCTCCTCTACCTGATCCAGCAGAATCTTCAACTGAGAAATGAAAATATTACCAATAGGATGTCAAGACATTTCCACAAGTTTGATGTTGCTAATTACCAGCTGTTAGGGAATGTTGCAGAGCAGCGAAGCAAATGGTAAGTAAGAACGATAGTAAATGAAAATGAGAGTCATAAATTCCACATAGCTGCTATGGTGTACAAACATCCTAAGGTAAATTGGTGAACGACATCTCAAGAATGTTATAGACAGAAACAATCCAAAATGGCCAGAAGCACATCTAAGTCACTAACTGACTCGAAAATACTATTTTTGCAGAGGATTTTCCATCTACTGACAGTTTTTATTTAAACTCTTCTGTAAGACGCAAACTGACTTGATTAATGCCACTGTCACAACTAGACTTTGACCATGCATCAGTCGTAATATGACATCACACTCCGCAACGACAAATAATAAATGCAATGTGTAAAAATATACATTCTATTGCACTTTACTGCAATGCTGTAAACTTGCAGCTTTAAAGTTTGCCGCCTTTTAATTCAGCTAAGAGTTCACAGCGTGATAAAACTTCTATTGGTAGATTTCTATAAAAATCTTCTATTGGTCAAATCTGTTCATGTGATACAAATTTGCAGGTTAGAGTTCACCAAACTTTGGAATTCGACAAAATTCACATGAACATGTGTAAATGAAATTCACTGGAACAAAAAACGTAGTTTGACTGATCCTTAAAAAGAGGTGACGGCGTAAATGAGTGAGACAGATTTATAATAAAAAATAAGAATAATTAAATTAATATAATATTAAAAAAATATTAATTATTTTTAGGTTTAATAGAACATAACTAAAACAACTTGTCACACAGTTAGCATGGATTAGATCCACGTATGAATTTGGAACTTCAATGCAAGCAGCTCACAACAGTCTCCTCTACCGAGAACATTAAGCAGGCCAGAAAATGTATTTGAGGTGACAAGGTCATTAACTCGGCAGGGATTTGAGTCGCTATTGCAACAGCACCTTATTCTTCAAAAACTGTAAATGAAGATTATGGCTGAAAATATTAATATCAAGAACATTCTACATAAGGACTTTCTTTTAAGCATTTATTTAGATGAAAAGTCGAACATGTACACAAAGTCATCATACCTGTCCCCTGTGGTGGTAGACATCTGCATTACAGGTGTCGATCTCTGCAGCCATGTTGAAGTCTTGTGTGGAGAGCTGGGGCTGCTGCTGCTGCATGTACATGCTTCCACGTTTAATGAGTGCATTAGCACGTAACTGAAACACATCAGAAAGATGCTTTAACACCAATAGTATATTTAAGACATTTCATTTGGAAGATGATGGCAGTAAGAGAAGGCTTCTTCTGATCCTAATCCCATTACCTTGACACTGGCATCATCCATGTTGATGACACGGTCAAGATCAGGCTGTGCAGCTGTAGCATTGCCTATCAGTAGGTAGAAGGTGGCTCTCAGTAGAAGAGCTTCGGCTGTGTACCTTCCTCCAGACTCAATCTCCTTTGTGCACTCACTGATGATCTTATCGTAGTTCTCCTCCTCCATATACTGCTTAGCCTTTAGGTAGCCTGAGCTGAGGAAACAGAAGTTCAATACTTTATTTGATTAACAGTATATATATATATATATATATATATATATATATATTATATATATATATATATATATATATATATATATTATATATATATATATATATATATATATATATATATATATATAAATATATATATTATATATATATATATATATATATATATATAAGTGTTGTCAGAAGACCCGGTACTTCGGTACTAAAAAGAAGAAAACGTCACGGTACCAAGATTTTTTAAGACCCGGTGGTACCGAGGACCTGGTCGACCCGGTTCTGCTGCGTGATCTGAAAGCTGCACATGCGCTCTCTTCATAAAAGCACTGAGACGTGCCACATCAAACGGAGGAAACACATCAAACTAACAACACTTTAAAGACCGACACCCGGATCAAATGAAAGAGTTCAAGCAGGTACGTTTCTATTTAATATTTAGATATTCTGTTATGAATATTATTCCATATTTGAATGTCAGATTAAAATAAACATTGCCGTTATAGCGGAGTTAATCGTTAGCATAAGCGCGGCTAACGCTAATATAATGAGCATTAGAATGAAGTTTCTTTATTAACTACTTAATGCGCCTATAACTTTTATTAGGGTAAAAACAACAGGAGGACATGATGGCATTTACTATTGTTACACACCAGAGGCTTTTAAATGAATTGTGAATCTAAAATATGTGTGTTGGAGAATGTACAAACAGTTAACAGTGTTTATGTATCAGTCCGTCAGAAAACAGTTCTGGCCTGGTTTTTTTTGCTAGTTAGTTGCTAGTTGTTGTTATTCTTGGCTGGATAACTAGCAGGTTTAAAAGCCCTTTAAAATTAAATATGTACACAGTTTGTATTAAATGAAAGTACAGTCAGATGTTATCTCCTGTATAGACTTTACAATGACTTCATGTTATTATTTAACATCAACTTACAGTGAGTGAACAATATATTTTTACAACATTAATCAATGTTTGTGAATGTTATTTAATACAAACACTTGATCATTCATGTTTGTTCATTGTGCATTAAATAATTTTAAAAGATTGAACTTTGATTGATTGATTTTATGTATTTGTAAATTTTGAAATTAACCCTAAGAAGAAGAATAGCAATATATAACTGTTGTTTATTTGATAGGTCATGTAAAATGTTTTTAATACTACAGTTTCCATCTATTTGATATACACTTGTCTTAAAATATATGTAATCGTATCTAAATTTATTATAAAAGCTGAGGTTTGTTATTTACTGAAATGTTATATTTTAGCTGGAGTCAATGATCTAATGGTGTATTTGTTCAGACTCAGTCCACTGCTTTACTAATATTATATTTTCCTTTTACAGCTGCAGGAAGATCATGAAGCACCAGCAAACCCTAAAACAGACCGTTTACAGATGTTTTTCAGCAGAAGCAGAAATATGACAAACATTTGGGTGGAACTTGTTTACTTTTTTTCATACTTTTATTAATTGTGGAAAAAATTGAAATAATTTTAAATAAGCATAAAGAATGGCATTGGTTTTTGTGCAGTTTATTTTTGTTTAACTTTATTAATAAAAATGTGTTTTTTAATTAGCATATTTTTGCTTTGGTACCGAAATTGGTACCGAGAACCGTGGATTTTCACTGGTATTGGTACCGAATACTGAAATTTTGGTATATATATAAATATATAAATATAAATATAAATATATAAATATATATTATATATATATATATTTATATATATATATATATATATATATAAATATAAATATAAATATATATATATAAATTTTTGAAAAAAAAAATCATTCAAATGAGGGAAAAAAAAAACATTTACTTATGTAAATTAATTATTGAATTAGAAAATTCTCTTGAATTATGGTCATGAATAAGTTATTCATTCATTTCTGTTGATCAAGGGGAGCTGTTAGATTATCTTTGGAAAGTGAAGGCAAATTACTTTACACCGGGGTTGCGATGGTACACTGCCTAGCTTGTGATCAGGGGCCTCATTTATAAAATGTTGCGCAGAAACCATCCTAAATATGATCCTAAATTTTCTAATGAACGTATGCACAGAAAACGCAGATACGCCTCTCTTTCAGATGTGAAATCTATGAATCGCAAATGATCTTGAACTTGTGCGCAACTGAATTGTTTCAGCTCTCTGCCTTGTAAACGACTCCTAATTAATGTTATTAACATATAAAAGATCACCAGTCATCATCCAAATTCTGTAATTTAGAACAGCAAGCTGCAAGAACGGCTTACATTTTTAAAAACCTGGGCAGTACTCCAAACAAGAAAAAGTGTGTACGTCTGCTCAGACCCCGATGAGACACTAAGCACTTTTCCATATCAAAGGCAGTTTTTACAAATATGAGCGTTGGCTTGGATTTAAGCGCATGCACTCTCTTAAATCAAATCTGTGCGTACACACGTTTTATAAATGAGGCCCCAGATCTTGTGAGCAGGTATTAAAAGAATGAACTGAACATTTAGAATTTAAAAGCAATGAAAGGAAACACTGAGTGTACAAATACAAAAGTGTGAATGGGCAAAAGATAATGCCCTCAGGTCTCACCTTCCTGTAACCTCTGAGGCCTCACCCTCTTTGTCTTTATCCTCATCTTTCTTTTCCCCCTTCTGTAAAGGCTGTGAAATTATGTCATCAGTAAAGGAGCTGAAGTAGGACTTGATGAACTGAGGAGATGGCATAAGGGGCTCCCGGTTCTGAGAAGAGCAAACATGAGAAAGCAAGAGAGAGAGAGAGAGAGATGCTATAAATATATGATGTAGTTTGTTTAAGTCTTAGATTTGTACCTTTCAGTCTCATTCCCACCTTGTATTTTTCTTTGGCCTTCTCTTTTCCCAGCTGTTTCAGAACCTTGTCTGCCAGTAGCATGCTCTGCTGATTCTGGAAAACCTCCAGAATACATACTGCTGTCACATCTTCAAAAAAATAAAAATTCATGACAACTTGATTTGCTAATATCAGTGATTGTGACAGCAGGTTGTTTAGTAACATGTGGTGCTTAAAAGCATTAAGAGATTAAACACACCATACATGACTTTAAAATATTCCACACAAAGCAAAAACCAGCAATAATGCTAACCTTCTAAACACTCCTTCTTGTTACCCAGTTTTTCCAGGGCTTTGGCACGCCTAAAAAGGGCTTTTACATAGCAAGGATTCAGCTCAACTGCCTGAGAGCAATCCTGTATCACTTCTGTCCATTTCAGCTACAACACAAAAATAAACAAAACAATCATTCAGACATGTAACATTTTGAATGTGATACTACAAATGATAATCTGACAGAGACAAACCTGTTGCTCGTAGGCTGCAGCTCTATTCTGGTAGAAGGTGGACAGATCTCCTTTCTGTTCTTTGGGACATAGGCTGATTGCTTCTGTGTAGCACTGGATCGCCTGCTCATATTTGCCAGCCTTAAAGTATTTGTTGCCCTTATTCTTAGCAGACTGTGCTCTGTCAAGGGGACTCTGGATGGGCAGACAACTATTTTAATCAAAACTACAAGAGTATAATAAATAAAATGCATGCTTTGATTATTTTTATACATGTTATATTAATGCTTCTTAACTTTTTCATTAAACCCAGAGTAGAAATTAACTAGTTCCCTTTTCAAATCACATAGTAAATTCAAACACAAACTAAATCACTGCCATTTAGAAAATGTGAAAATTGTATATCCTAGCTACACACACACACAAAAAAAAGCAATTAGCCTACATTTTCAGAAGACAGGCTACATACAAGAATTTGTCAAATCTGACAGGACATCAGCAAACAGACCAGCAGAAAAAGGTTCACTTAATTGTGTTCGCCAAGTTCTTTGTCATAAGCTTAGTCAATGTTCATCTCAAATTAAGCTACTGATTAGCAGGTATTGCACCAAGTAAGCTTCATATAGTGATTCTGTTTGTGTGCCTAATGCATGTCTTTCCCTAATCTACAAATGAAAACATTGTCTCTTTTTTTTTCCATGTTGATGTTCCTGTTGAGCTTGTAAAGCTTTAACAAATAGACCTAGATGAATTAAAAATGAAACTTTAGAAATTTCACCTTCACCTGCCAATATACCATCCAAAAACACTTTTAACTGCATAAAAATCCAAATCTCTGCCTAAGACTCCTCCCCCTGTCTAGTCCTGGCCAAATCCCCTACCCCACGTCTGTCTGTCTGTCTAATCCTCAGAGCTCACAGAGAGGTGATCTTCCTATTGAGAATGAAGTCAGTTATATCACAGATATTACAAAAGAAGCATATACATTCACAAATTGCAAAGTATATATTGATGGAAGTATCTACGCATTTCCTGCAACTCCAACTAGATATTGTCATGCCATTTTGTCAACACATTTTAATAGCTTTAATAACTCCACAACTCCAAGTTGTAGAATAAACAGAAGAATTGTTCAGATGTCCTTTTCAGCACATTCAAAACAATACAAACAGGGAAGCATACTGCCAACTGTTGTTAACCATATGCATGAAAAGAAAAATGAACAATCAAAAAGGAACACCTAAAATTTTCTGTACAACTGAAATACACTGAAAGATATAATGCACCTTGCACATAATGCAAGATTTAATGCAATATAATATTGCTTGATATATGCATCTCTCATTCTGAGACTAAGAATGGAATTCTCTGATCTTTAAATCTGAACATGACTCCAAGTTATGGCTGGAAGCTGCAAGTACATGCTTTGCTTCTTCATTTTTGTTTGGCAGAGCAAGTCTATAATAGATGAAATGCAGCTGCTGTATCACATTCATGTATTGTGTTACATATAACTGTTACTTACCACACACATGAATATCACATATACAGGTGCATCTCAAATTAGAATGTCGTGAAAAAGTTAATTTTTTTCTTGTAATTTATTTCATAAAGTGAAACTTTCATATATTTTAGATTCATTACATGTAAAACATTTCAAAAAATGTTGTTTTAATTTTGAGGATTAGAGCTTACCGCTCATGAAAGTCAAAAATCAGCATCTCAAAATATTAGAATATTTACATTTGAGTTTCTATTAATGACCATCCATACAGTATAAATTCCAGGAATCTCTTGTTCTTTGAAACCACAATAATGGGGAAGACTGCTGAATTAGCAATGGTCCAGAAGACGAACATTGATGCCCTCCATAAAGAGGGTAAGTCACAGAGGGTCATTACTGAAAGGTGTGGCTTGTTTACAGAGTGCTGTATCAAAGCATATTAAATGCAAAGTTGACTGGAAGGAAGAATTTGGGTAGGAAAAGGTGCACAAGCAACAGGGATGACCGCAAGCTTGAGAATACAGTCAAGCAAAGCTGATTTAAACACTTGGGAGAGCTTCACAAGGAGTGGACTGAAGCTGGAGTCAGTGCATCAAGAGTCACCATGCTCAGACGTCTTCAGGAAAAGGGCTACCAAGCCACTTCTGAACCAGAGACAACGTCAGAAGCATCTTACCTGGGCTGTGGAGAAAAAGAACTGGACTGTTGCTCAGTGGTCCAAAGTCCTCTTTTCAGATGAAAGTAAATTTTGCATTTCATTTGGAAATCAAGTTCCCAGAGTCTGGAGGAAGAGTGGAGAGGCACAGAATCCATGTTGCTTTAAGTCCAGTGTGAAGTTTACACAGTCAGTGATGATTTGGGTTGCCATGTCATCTGCTGGTGTTGGTCCACTGTGTTTTCCACTGAAGTCCACAGTCAATGCAGCCATCTACCAGGAAATTTTAGAGCACTTCATGCTTCCTTATGCTGACAAGCTTTATGGAGATGCTGATTTCATTTTCCAGCAGGACTTGGCTGGGAACACTGGGACACTGCCAAAGGTACCAAAAGCTGGTTCAATGACCATGGTGTTACTGTGCTTGATTGGCCAGCAAACTCACCTGACCTGAACCCCATAGAGAATCTATGGGGTATTGTCAAGAGGAAGATGAGAGACAACAGACCCAACAATGCAGATGAGCTGAAGGCCACTGTCAAGGAAACCTGGGCTTCCATACTACCTCAGCAGTGCCACAAACTGATCACCTCCATGCCACGCCGAATTGAGGCAGTAATTAAAGCAAAAGGTGCCCCTACCAAATATTGAGTACATATACAGTAAATGAACATACTTTCCAGAAGGTCAACAATTCACTAAAAATGTTTTCATGAAGTATTCTAATTTGTTGGTGGGTTTTCGTTAAATGTGAGCCTAAATCATCACAATTAAAAGAACCAAAGACTTAAACTACTTCAGTCTGTGTGCATTGAATTTATTTAATACACGAGTTTCACAATTTGAATTGAATTACTGAAATAAATTAACTTTTCCACGACATTCTAATTTATTGAGATGCACCTGTATGCTCCATAAATTTAACTTCAACAATTTCCACTGTTTCAATCAGGAGGCACTATTTTATATTTTTAAACGAATGGATTTCTTCGTGTAATTAATGCACGCATATTTGATGTGACCAAAGGTTCCCACACTTTTTGACTAATTACTTTCTAGTCATTTGATATTACTAGATAAGAATTTTAATCAGAATGATTCCCAAACTAGTAGTTTGACCAAAAAGAATCAAGTTCGCAAGTTCGATTGAGTTCATAAATCAAACACCATTAGGTTTTCTTTGACCGGAACCATGTGAACTGAGGGGGATGGACTGCAGAGTTTGACCCTGACTGTGTGACTGAAACTATACTGTATCATAAATGCTAAGCATGCATAGGTCCATGTGTGACAAAGCTTTTAGGCTTAAATATCGTTAAAATATAGGCGACGCTGTCAACATATGAAGTACAAGCATGCAGTAATTAAACAGATACATGACTAACAGTTTACAAGGAAACTGTCACATGCGGATTTTTCCCACTCTGACTGCCTCCCCGACCTCGTAACACACACCACCAGAATGTTTATACATGTAAAAAATCTGAACGTGGGAACAAAATATATCCTGCATTATAAAGTGTTATAAAACCAAGAGAAATGTACAATTCTAGCAGACTACACAGATTCTGATCACAGGTGTGGTTTAGAAGCTCAAGTTTGGAAGCTAACTGGCTAACGTTAATGCAGTTTCGCTAACATGGGCTAGTTTGTCAAGCAGTGTCCTTGACTGAGAATGCGGTAATGTCGGGGTGTCAAGAAAATATTTACAGGCAAAATAACAGGTCCAAACATATAAATAATGTGTATTTAAAAAACGTGGACAGTATGGCATTATAATTGGGCTCATTACCATGTTCTCCAGCTCTGGATTGGTCGCACCGTGCTGGCCCTGGACAGGGCTAGCGCTCCCTTCGGGAGTTTTCCTCTCCCCATTCCTTTTCCCTTGCTTTTCTTTGCCGCGACTTCGGTTCCACAGATAGACAGCTCCGACACCGAGGACAATCGGAGTCCCGACCAGAAGTGCTAGCTGCCAACGGGGGAGCCCACTCCCGGACTGAGGCTCTACGGGTTTCGACGCGGCCATCATCCACGCAGCAGCACCCAGCTAACGCGCAAACTCAGACACTAACGTGCGCACGCAACAACGAACCACCTCCTTTACACAAGCTACTCTGATGTCACCGCGCTGAGCACTCAGCAGGTGGTATCATGGGATACTGGAGGACTACGGCTAGTTATCCACAATGAACTGAATTTTTTATATTTTATGTATGTTTTCAGCATTTATTTTAAAATATGACCGTGCTGGATAGATTGCTTCTAAACCATAATGTGGCAGGCTGCTTATTGTACTTTTAAACTAAAATCAGTGTTCCACAGAATAATTTTTTTTTTATTATTATTTTATTTCTATTTTTCTTCAAAACATTTAAATCATTTTTTTGTTTCGTTTTCATTCAACCATATTTTTAATGCTTGAACTTTGCAGTCTATTTGCAGAGACCCTCTTTTCTTTTTCCTTTTCTCTCAGAAATTGGGCATTGGCGTTCAAGGATCTTGCCCCCTACTCTGCATATCCAAGTAGATTGTAATTACAGCTTGAAATCCATAATTATGGCCTATAGCAAATAAATAAATAATAAAAACTCAAAATATTCGAATATTTAATTTTAAATGTATTTAAATTACCATTCATACACTAAATACCAGCTATCTCTTGGTCTAGCTCAGTACACAAAACTTGACAGTTATCCAGAAGACTATCATTGTCACCCTCCACAGAGTCTGGAGGTAGAGTGAAGAGGCACAGAATCCAAGTTTCTTGAAGTACAGTGTAAAGTTTCTGCAGTCTGTGACAATTTGGGGTGTCATGTCATATGCTAATGTCAAATGCTAACTCTTTTAGAGTACTTCATGTTAACGTCTACTGACAAGTTTTATGGAGATGCTGACTTACTTTTCCAGCAGGACTTAGCACCTGCCCACAGGGCCAAAAATACTATGAACTGATTTGCTGATGATATTACTGTGCTTGATTGGCCAACCAACTCACCTGACCTGAACCCCATAGAGCAGTGGTCTCCAACCCTGCTCCTGGAGAGCTACCATCCTGCAGATTTCAGCTCCAACCCCAATCAAACACACCTGAACCAGCTAATCAAGGTGTTCAGGGCTACTTGATAATTACAGACAGGTGTGTTGCAGCAGGGTTGGAACTGAAGTCTGCAGGACGGTAGCTCTCCAGGAGCAGGGTTGGAGATCCCTGCCATAGAGTATCTATGGGGTAAGGTCAAGAGGAAGATGAGAAACACCCAAACCAACAATACATGAACTGAAGCTGCTATCAAAGCAACCTAAGTCTCAACAAAGCCTCAGCAGTATGGCAAGCCAGGTTAACATTTAATCTATAAACTGCACTAGTATCTATTTTCATGCTACTAGAACTTATTTTTAGATACTAGTTTCTTTTCCAGTAAGTACTATAGTACATATTCATTAGCTACTAGTGCTTATTCTTTAGACCCTAGAACCTTTTTAAAAGATAGTGTAGTGAACAACAGCACATTCCAGGGCCCAGTTTATGGTGGGGACCCTCTCTGACCACAATAGTGGACAAAGGTTTGCCACATTTTGATTGGATCTTGGTGGACTAACATAAGCAAACTGTCCAGTGCCATCAGATAAAGATGCTAGGACAACAACCAGACACCTCTTACTAGAGGTCTTCACGGAGGACCCGAGACCCGAGGACCCGACCCGGGACCCGTACGGGTTCGGGTCTATATTTTAAATGGTCAGCCGGGTCCGGGTCGGGTCCCAATCTATTACTTCGGGTCCCGGGTCTTTTTAACATACCCGAGTCGATCGGAGAACACCGCACCCGCGAGTGATCAGTGTCCGTCAGCATGCATGTGTTTTGTAACTTGCAGTTTGTAAAATTAGGATGAGAAAAGTGTGAGCGGGAAATAAGGTGGAAGAAAGAAAAACACGCGTTACCTCAGCCGCCAGAAACAGAGCGCGGGCGGAGTTATTAGTAGTACTGCAAGCGGACGGTGATCATGGATTCCTTCATGAGTGACAAAACTGAAGAGACGCACCTGTTCTCCGTCTCCGTGACAGCAAGTAGCCTACTTTTAAATTTGTAATAATGAGTGGATTAAGAAGGCTGTTTCAGACGGCAAGAGAGAGGAACAGCCTAACATGGATGGACATTTATTGACAAGAAGGATTGTATGTATCGCAGTCAGGGAGAGGGCTACTAACAGTAAAGGCAAAAAGCTTTTTTTTTTCGCAACATGTTTTTGCTGTGCAATATGTGCCGATCGGGACGGGTACAGTCGGGTCTGTGTCTTCCCAGCCGGGTTCGGGTCCAACTTTCGAATAATGGTCGGGTCCGGGTAGTACATTTAAGGCATTTCTCGGGTCTACACGGGTTCGGGTCCCACGTTCAAATAAAATACGGGTCCGGGTCGGTTCCGCGCAGCACATTTACGGGTCTCTTCGGGTTCGGGTACGAATTTTTGGACCCGTGAAGACCTCTACCTCTTACACCGTGTCCTAACTACACGTGACACAACAAGATTCAACCAACAAGCAATTTGGGTGTCCACACCAGACGCAACACGACAGAATCAATCAAATATCATAGCCAATTAAAAGCGCATATGGACGCATACATACATACACACACACATATATATATATCAGAGCATGTGAGCGGAGCTGAGCGGTGAGAATTCCCGCTCCTCACGTGGGTGTTCGCTCCCCCGCTCCACCGCTCAAAGTTACAGCAGACCGCTCCGCTCATTTCCGCTCCCCGCTCACCTACAATTTCATCCCGCTCCAGTGAAATCGCTCCACGCTCGCTCACATTTAAAATTCCTCTGCATGACTAACACCTGCTGTTTTCAACCGAAGCCTTGGGACACACTGTCTGCGTGGCACACCTGGAGCGGGTTTGTTGCAAAACTGCTGCGGAAAAATCCGCTTCACTTCTATTCTGTCGCGGGGCCGCGGTTGCAGTGTGTTTGGACCGCGCACCTGATACGCGCATATTCCGCAGGCAGTGTGGCTGCTCTAATCTGTTAACATAGGCGCGGAAAGGAAAATCAACACGCAGCAAACCCGCTCCGCGACGGGTCCGCCACGCAGCCTATATCCTATAAAGAACTCACAGCAACATCAGTCAAAATAGAACATATTTACATCTCTTTCTCTATTAAATAAAAAATCACGGACAGGGTTAAGTAGGCTACATTAAAATATTCGTATGACAAAACTTATGTAATTGATTATTAGCCAATATTTCCTATTTCAACCATATTCAAAATGCTCACGTTTTGCTCTGGCCTCCCCATGTTCGCGCAGCACACTGTCATGTTTCCGCATGATGTGTCTTTTTAGATTAAAATACGAATCCTTACTTACTGAAATCGTATCACCACATTCCTGTTCATGTTCAACATCGTTATCATCTATTTTTTTTGACAGGAATTGTGCACCTGTATGACCTGTCGGTTTGCTTTTGGAAATATTTCACGAACTCCATCTCTCCTTCACAACGAACGATTTGTGAAGTGTAGGCTGACAGTTTTGTTAATTGTTGAAGGCACAGGTGAATTCTGGGTGGATTTGTGCATGCCCTAGGCTCGTGGTGTGAGCGGTATCGGAGCGGAACCGGAGCGAGACAGAGCGATTGCTCCGGCCTTTGGATAAAAACCCGCTCCGCGCTCCGAATATATTTCGCACGCTCCGCTCCGCGCTCGCTCCACGCTCCGCTCCGCTCACATGCTCTGATATATATATATATATATATATTTGACGATAATGACATTTTAAAAAGGTATCACCTTTGGTTTTGGAGGTTTATCCCAACTCCAAATTTCCCTTTGATTATATCCTTGTTTTCATTAACCAGTTGGGCAAGAAGTAACAGCTGTTCTTGCGTCCAGTTTGTTTGTTTGTTTGTTTGTTTACATTTGCATGTATTACTATCAGCCATGATTATTCTACTCTGTTAATTAAAAGGCTGTTTATATGCATATTCACTTATTATGAGAAGCATACATGTAAGTGGCTGACAATAAGCTGAACATATACTTGTTTAATTAGTGACACTTATCCTGCATTTTTAAATCTTTATTTGAATGTTGCAATTATTTTTTTTATTTGTAAAGCTTTATTTGATTATGGCAACATGATATTGCGCTCTACAATATTTCTATGAATAAATCTCTGACAGAGACTATCGGCCAATCACTGTGTGCATAGTTAGTAAGCATGCTGACATCATCCATAGCAACGAGGTCAACCCCACCCTTAGGGTGAATCCCATTTCTCTGTCTTACCCCTTCCCCTTCCCCTACCCCTTCGTCTTACCCCTAGCCCTTGTCCCTCGAAACCGAGTGGTAAGCGCTAGGGGTGAAAACGTACCCCTATGAAATGAGACACCACTTGGTTACGGTCACGTCATCGTCGCTAGCTGGCTGCTACGTCACCAGAGGCGACAAGTGTTGATCACAAACTTCCAAGATGCGTCTGCAAGTGTGTGTATGTCGATCGCGTGGGTTTTATTAGTGATGTTTTTGCGATTGTTGTGCAAATCAGCGATGCAACGTTAGCGTAGCAAACTAGCGATTTTTAAAACGTTTCAATTAAGAACATGGTTGCAAATATATATGTACAGGACCGTGTAGAGCACAAAACAAGACTGTCGTAATTTTTAAATCAATTATTTAAGCCGAAAATGGGACTTTCTGGATGATCTGGCCAACATTGTTGCCGGTTGCGCAGTGTGTTCTGGGTACCCCTTGGTTTCAAGTAAGCTCGCGAAAATGCTTGGTTTTAAGGGGTATCTACCCCTTGCCCTTAGCCCTACCCCTCGATCAAAACGAGAATTGGGACAGCCCTTACTCTCACATGAACGCGCAAAACTAAGGGGAAGGGGTAAGGGGAAGGGGTAAGACAGAGAAATGGGATTCACACTTACTCTTAACTCGGGTTTCATTGACTGATGTTGTATGAACAGAAACCAGCAGAACAAACTTGGCCAAAATCACATCACCAGTGTATTTTGGTCTTTTTCTAGATGCTCTCGCTGACTCTGGGGTCACTGAGGATGAAGAGACCACAGTAACATCCAGCCCAGTTGAGGCAGTAAAGGCAGGTGGAATGATGGAGGGTCTCATCTAGGGCCCTATTATTTCCACGATGCAGAAAACGTGGATGGAATCGCGGAATCCAGTCATAAAAATCGAATTTACAGTTTAACACGGAATGCCACAGAATTTGTCAAAGTTTGGATGAATTAATCAAAAGTAGGTCATTACACTTAAATCAAATCGCGATATGGACTAGTATCTGTAAATATTAAGCCGCAAAAGTCGATTTAAATATGAATCTTGCATGTTCTGCGCGTCTCTGTATGAATAGAGCAGAAGCACGGTTTTGTTTACATACACAGCGCTCGCGGTGATTTCAGTGTCTGCCGTCTCAATGAGGACATAAATAGGCAAGGCAAGGCAAGGCAAGTTTATTTATATAGCACATTTCATACACAGTGGTAATTCAAAGTGCTTTACATAAAAGAAAGTGAAATAGTCATTCACAGCAATAAAAACAAGGAATTAAAAATAATAAAAACAAGGAATTTTAAAAAGTTATAGAAATTGATTTAAAATTAAATTTAAAACAGTTAAATAGAATATGATTATACATAAAATACAGTGCAGTCAGTTCGGACGTAGCACAGTGTTCATTCAACAAATGCACAGCTAAACAGATGAGTTTTCAGTCTGGATTTAAATGTGCTTAATGTTTTAGCACATCTGATATCTTCTGGAAGCTGGTTCCAACTGCGGGCGGCATAATAGCTAAAAGCGGACTCCCCTTGTTTTGTGTGAACCCTTGGTATTTCTAACTGACTCGATCCTAATGATCTGAGTGGTCTGCTAGGTTTATATTCAGTGAGCATATCTATGTATTTAGGTCCTAGGCCATTGAGTGACTTATAAACGAGTAAAAGTACTTTAAAATCAATCCTAAATGTAACTGGAAGCCAGTGTAAGGACCTGAGGACTGGTGTGATATGCTCAGATTTTCTGGTTCTAGTCAGAATCCTGGCAGCAGCGTTCTGGATGAGCTGCAGCTGTCTAATGGTCTTCTTTGGAAGGCCGGTGAGGAGACCATTACAATAATCCACCCTGCTGGTGATAAAGGCATGAACAAGTTTCTCCAAGTCGTGACTGGAAACAAAACATCTAATTCTTGCAATGTTTTTGAGATGATAGTATGCTGATTTAGTTACTGCTTTGACATGACTACTGAAGCTAAGGTCTCCAGAATCACCCCAAGATTTCTGACTTGATTTTTAGTTGTTTGACCCCTAGAGTCAAGGTATGCATTCACCTTGAGAACTTCATCTTTGTTTCCAAATGCAATGACTTCAGGTTTCTCCTTGTTTAGCTGTAGAAAGTTTTGGCACATCCAACTGTTAATTTCATCAATGCATTGGCAGAGGGAGTCAATGGGGCTATAGTCATTTGGAGATAAGGCCAGGTAGATCTGGGTATCATCAGCATAGCTGTGATAGGCAATTTGGTTTTTCCTCATTATCTGACTTAGTGGGAGCATATACAGGCTAAACAAGAGCGGTGCAAGAATTGCGCCTTGTGGGACTCCGCATGTCATGGACGTCCACTTAGACTTATGCTCTCCTATACTCACATAATAACCTCTCCCTTCTAAGTATGACCTGAACCATTTGAGTGCCAACCCAAAAAGCCCGACCCAGTTTTCCAGTCTCTCTAGAAGTATGTTATGATCGACAGTGTCAAACGCAGCACTAAGATCTAGCAGTACCAGCACTGATATTTTGCCAGAATCAGAATTAAAGCGAATATCATTTAAAGCAAATACATGAACAATATCTCCAAAACTGATCTGAGAGTCACTTCACGAGCATTTTACCATTTCATTTGAGTAAACTAGCTCATATCATATACACACAGAACTTTAAAGTTATTCACGGCAACCCGTCAAAATAAAAGTTCGGTTTAACTTATTAAAGACATTGTGCCAGCAATAGGCTATATTACTATTATTTAGTAGAATGTACGTAATACTACTACTACTACCACTGTTGAAAAATAATAAAACTTAATTTTTTTAAGAAATAATCACAAAATATTTTAATGTTAATAGTAAATCCCCTTTATATGCCAAACATTTTAATGTTTAATTTTCATTAATTAAAATGTAAATTAAATCAATGATTTATGCCTTCATCTGATAACCAGTAAAATTTAAATACACAACACAGAATTTCTGAGGGGGAAAAAACATTTCATAAGGCTACTGTAAGAATAAATAATTGTTTGTATGCATTCATACAATAATTAGACATGCTTAAACACAGAATTTGGTAACAATAAAACATAAGGTGAGAACATTTTTTAACATTTCATACGGCCCTAAACATGTCATTTTTGTTACACTTTTAATAAATTAATGTTATTTGTATAAGTTTCATGATTTTAATTAATTAGTCATGCTTTTTTATTAATACAATTTAATTTGTCCATTAAAAAGGAGTCCAGAAAAATTTAAACGGAAAAAAATGGAATCCAGAAAAATTTAAACAGAAAAAACTGATTTTAGAAAAAAATAAAACGGAATTTGGGAAAAAATTAAACGGATTTCATAGGGCCCTACTCATCCATGGCACCAGACCATTTCCAGGATGCTGCTGTGGACTTCTCCATCCTCACTGCTCACACCAGTCTGCAGACATTTCAGATCCTACAAAAATGCACAAGCACAATACAAAAGCAGTCATTTTAACAGCACAATGTAATTTGCTTTCTGTATTAGAAGTAACAAAATGATCTTACTTTATATGTTTGTTTCAGGTTTTTCATTTTTTTTTCACAAATGCAACCGTCACCTGCTCCACCACAAAAGCTCTGCAGCAAATGCACAGAAATCAAGAATCAGAAAAGTGCTGTAATAGCTCTTTTTGAAATTACAATAATTAAAATAAACTACAACTTAATTTAAAATTAAAATCATTTAAAATATTTTTTATTCATTTCCGTAGTGTACTCACTCAAAGCCTTTGATGGCTGCATTGAAGGAGTGGATCGCAGATCTACAATGGCCCTCATAATAATGTTAATTGTAATATTTCTTAAATAATTATTTATCAAAGTTACATTTATGCATTTTAGAAAATAAGTTGAATATGGCTTTAGTCTGCTTTTACTCTCTAAGAAGCTGCTCTCATTGTGTGTGTAGTTAACCATATTTTATAAGATTCAGGGCAGAGCCCGGTAACCTTGAAATACAGATAAGTTTTATCTGGGTATGTGTGTGAATGTCTATCTTTGCAGCTAGATGCAGAGAGAGAGCTCTAGGAGGAAATCGTCATTTGCCATCACCCTGATGTCCAGGGTAACAGATATACAGCTCTGGAGAGACCTATTGCGTCTGACCTCTGATCAATTGTCACAAAAATAATCACTAAGATATGCTTTGAGTTTTACGTCCATGTCCATGGAAGTTTATCTACCAACCAGAATTATTCTTACCTATGTATTGACGTAATTAGTGACCTCTGTTAGAGTATAACTATTGGTGTCTAGAACATGTACGCAGAGCGGCCTACGAACTCCATCGAGAGTGTTGAAGCTGACTTCTGCTGATGAAACTGCAAACTATTTTCTTCAGTAAATTTTTCTTTAATTGATCACATCTCTGACTCCTGGTCTTCATTCAACACACCTGGTCCTTGGGTTTAAATTCCCCTACAGCATTCCTCCATCAGTCAGTCTGCACAGTATAAACACACATGTGTCTCATCTGTCCCTGTAACATCCAGACAAGAGTCAGTCACCTCTGTGATTTATCTGCTCAATACTGCATTTACATGTTGAGGTAGTTGCTGATGTGTTTTGCACTTTTTATCCAACACAAATGTTTCTCAATTTATCAACAATACTAATGGACAAATAAAATAGATAACTTATATTTATTTATTCTACGTAGATTTGTTTATTTACATTACTTACATTCATCTAAAGCATTGTTGACAACAGTGAATTCTACATAACAGCACACATACATCACTCACTCAGATGTGTGTTCACATTGTGATGTGCTCATCTGTAATTCTTTTAGTACATTTTCCTGTCTCATATTAAATAGACATTTAGTAATCATCTTTAAGATGTATATGGTTTATGTAAATGCACTTTGGAAACGTGTGTGTGCTTACTGGAGCTCCCCTGTTAGCTATACATAATAAGATGTGTTTTTACAGAAAAATCACAAATACACTTTAACGTTACTGTCTAGCATCTTAACACCTTAAGCAAATCAACAGTTTACTATACAGTAGCTTAAATGCAATTTTAACACAGGGAACCGTGTTTTTGATTTATAATACTCACATTTGTAAACACCCTCGTCGCTGTTCACCATCGCGTTCGATGATGACGTCTCCTCTCTCTCGTGGGCATCTGGGATTGAAAAGTGTCCATCGATGAACACTTCAGAATCTGGGCTGAAGCAGTAGGACATCCGGGAACTTCTCACCTACTCTTTTATCAATACTGAGGTTTCGGACATACTAATCTCTTCACGTACTCTTTTCCCCTACTATAGTAGGAAAGTAGGCATATTAGAATGGAAATGAAGTATACGTATATCCAAATCTCGTGGGAATTAGTGCAATTTTTGCCTGCTCGCTTACTGCTTTTTGCCTGCCATTTCGGACACAGCCACAGTCTTTTCTGCTTTTCTGGATTTAAAAACACCATAAATCCAGCTGTGGGAACTCTACAGGACAGAAATGAAAGTCGTTTGCTCAAATTTGCATGAAATACACGAACCCCCAACTGCTCCCCGGGCACCGTAACATGGCTGCCCACTGCTCTGGGTGTGTTCACTTAGGATGGGTTAAATGCAGAGAATTCAAGATGGTGCTGCTGTGTTCGGATGCTGTCCAGGTAAGATTGTGCTTTTATTTACTTACTTTTGCTTTCTCTTTTTACACACATAACGTCTGCACTGATCACCTACAACAAAGGAACACTTTTGGACATTGGACACCGCTACACTAACCTATTTCAGGTCACCTTATCCACGAATTCATCCTGACCACTCGAGATTCTTCGGAACGCGGAGGAGAAAAATGGCCACAGGCGAAGGATCAAGAAACACTGTGGAAAACGCGCTGGAATTCGCAACAGACTGAGGAAAAAGGCTCACAGTCCACTACCGAGCATTCTGCTCGCTAATGTCCAATCCTTGGAGAATAAGATGGACGATCTTAGAGCCAGGATAAGTTTCCAACGGGACATAAGGGACTGTAACATTATTTGTTTTACTGAAACATGGCTCACGCCCTCCGTTCCGGACACTGCTGTAACGCCGTCTGACAACTTTTCTGTTTTACGGATGGACAGAACAGCTGAGGCCGGTAAATCCAAAGGTGGAGGAGTGTGTTTCATGATTAACAAGAAATGGTGTGACCCCAGGAATATCTCCTCTCTGTCGCATTCCTGCTCGCCTCATCTGGAACATCTATCCATTATTTGCCGCCCAGTCTATCTGCCCCGTGAGTTTTCATCGATCATTGTCACTGCTGTTTACATTCCACCACAGGCAGACACCGGCTTGGCTTTGTCTAAGCTTCATGATGTGCTCAGTGGCTACATTAACAAACATTCTGACGCTGCCTTTATCATCGCGGGGGGAGTTTAACAAAGCCAACCTCAGGCAGGTCATGCCGAACTTTCATCAACATGTATCCTGTCCAACTAGAGGACCGAATACACTGGATCATTGCTACTCTCAGTTTAAGAATGCCTACAAAGCCCGTTCACTACCGGCTTTTGGCAAATCGGACCATGCCGCCATTTTCCTCACACCGGAAAATAAACAAAGGCTCGCTCAGGAACCCCCGGTGCAGGGAGTAGTGATGCGCTGGTCCTCCCACTCAGAAGCTATGCTACAGGCGGCTCTTGATGATGTCGACTGGGACATGTTCCGGGCGAGTTCACCTGACGTCAGCGAATTCACAGATGTAGCATTAAGCTTTGTAAACACGCTAACCGAGCAAGCTACAGAAACGATGACTGCCTTTCCAAATCATAAACCGTGGGTGGACAGAACAATCCGTGCTGCGGTTAACAAACGCACTGCCGCATACAATGAGGCTCTTTTGTCTGGTAATATGAGTGAGTACAAAGCATCATGCTATTTTCTCCGACGTGCAGTAAGAGCCGCCAAACTCCGATACAGGGAGAGAATTGAGTCTCATTTTCAGCTCAATGACTCTCGATGCATGTGGCAGGGACTAAGGACCATCTGTGCCTTTGGAAACAAATCCTCCTCAGAGGTCAGAGCAGATCTGTTGCTGGCCGACGAGTTAAACACCTTCTACGGCCACTTTGAATGCAATGGCGGCAGCGCGACTCTGCCGATCAGCGTGTCAGGAAGCAGCAGGCAGAGCAGCGATAATCATGTGATCACCGTGTCGGAGGACGAGGTTCGGAGGGCCCTTAAGAGAGTGAACGTAAGGAAAGCGGTCGGACCTGACGGGATTACTGGCCGTGTTCTGAGGTCCTGCGCTAATCACCTTGCTGGTTTGTTTACTTCCATCTTCAATGAGTCCCTTACTACCTCTGTGGTTCCCACCTCCTTTAAAAAATCTACCATCATCCCTGTGCCTAAGAACAATAAACCCTCTTGCCTGAATGACTATTGTCCAGTTGCCCTCACATCAATAGTCATGAAGGTTTTTGAGAGACTTGTAAAGAGCCACATTTGCTCCTCCATACCTGTTACTTTGGACCCTCTTCAGTTTGCCTATCGTCCCAATAGATCTACTGATGATGCCATCTCTCACATACTCCACTCCTCCCTCACACACATTGACAGCAGCAATGGGAACTTTGCAAGGTTGTTATTCATTGACTATAGCTCAGCTTTCAACAATATAGTCCCCATCAAGCTAGCTTCTAAACTCACAGACCTCGGCCTAAACT
Source organism: Aspiorhynchus laticeps (assembly GCA_023376895.1). Lineage (NCBI taxonomy): Eukaryota > Metazoa > Chordata > Actinopteri > Cypriniformes > Cyprinidae > Aspiorhynchus > Aspiorhynchus laticeps. The sequence goes on from JALXFT010001586.1 coordinate 36,911, forward strand.
CTTCACTCTGCGACTGGATTCAAGATTTCCTCACTGGCAGACCTCAAGTGGTGAAAGTAGGCCAGTTCACCTCAAACACCATCACCCTGAACGTAGGAGCCCCACAGGGATGTGTCCTGAGTCCCCTGCTCTACTCTCTCTACACCAGGGGTTTTCAACCTGTGGGTGCGAGTGAAATTAGACAAACTTGGGGGGGCGCATGTCCTAAAAGGTTGAAAACCCCTGCTCTACACACATGACTGCGTGTCCTCTCACAGCTCCACATCTATTATCAAATTCGCTGATGATACTGTGGTTCTGGGCCTCATTTCCAACAACGATGAGACCGCATACTTGGATGAGGTAGAGAGACTTACATCATGGTGCCAGGACAACTGTCTCTCTCTGAATGTGAGCAAAACTAAAGAGCTGATTGTGGACTTCAGAAAGAGACACCTGCGGCCCTACACTCCTCTTATGATCAGTGGGACCCCTGTGGAGAGGATGAGCAGCTTCAAGTACCTTGGTGTAAACATCTCCGAGGACCTGACTTGGACTACACACATTCAAACACAGGTTAAGAAAGCCACGCAAAGACTGTACCATCTGCGACAGCTGAGGAAATTCAGGGTCTCACCAGCAATCCTGAAAACTTTCTATTCAGGGACCATAGAACGTGTATTGACTCAGTGTATTTCAGTGTGGTATGGAAACAGCTCCAGTCAAGACTGCAAAGCCTTGCAGAGAGTTGTGCGCTTAGCTGAGCGCATCTCAGGGTCTGCTCTCCCCTCTCTGCAGGACATCTACCTCAAACGCTGCAGAAGCAGAGCTGTCAAAATCATCAAGGACTCAAACCACCCTAGTAACTGGCTCTTAACTCTGCTGCCATCTGGTAAGCGCTTCCGTAGCCTGATGGCAAACACTGAGAGACTTAGGAGGAGCTTCTTCCCCCAGGCCATCAGGCTCCTAAGCTCAAATTCATCCTCTTAACATCACATGACTCCACTTTATAATTACAAACAATCAGTAAGATATTCATTATTCTCTACCTCATACTGACAGTGTCATTTGCACATAACACTTTCTGTGTTTTTTTTGGGTATTGCTGCTACATGACAACCATGTACAACCTGTTTGCACATTCCTCTCTTGTACATTCCTGCTTATCTTAATATTTAAGTCTACAGTATACTGTCATGCACATTTTTTTATATTTTATATTTTGTTCTTTATATCTTATTTTTTACTTATTTCATTTTATGTAGGCTATATTTCCTCTGTGTTGTATTCTATAATATGTGCACTGTCCATGGAGTGGACCTGACTCACATTTCACTGCTGGTTGTATACTCTCTATATAATCATGTATGTGACAAATACAAATCTTGAATCTTAACAAACACTATAAATCCAGTTGTGGTAACACTGCAGGACAGAAATTAAATTATTTTACTTAAATTTGCATGAAAGTCATTAAACACTGCTTGGAGATGCTGGGGATTGAACTCTGTACTTCATACATGAAAAGCATGCGCTCTACCACTGAGCTACATCCCCAACTAATCACAGTGTTCTCTGTTTCTGTAGGTTTACAAAAAAGATAAATCCAGTTGTGGGAACTTTATAGAAAAGAAGTGAAATTATTTTGCTTAAATTTGCATGAAAGTCATTAAACAGTACTTGGAGATGCAACCCAGGACCTCATACATGCAAAGCATGCGCTCTACCACTGAGCTACATCCCCAATTATTAATGTCCTTTTCTGCTTTTGTAGATTTACAAATACCATAAATCCAGCTGTGGGAACTCTAGTCTAGACCAGTGGTTTTTATCCTGGTCCTGGGGACCCACCGCTCTGCACATTTTGTATGTCTCCCTTATCTGATACACTCAGTTCAGTACATGGATCGCTCTTAACGAGCTGATGATTTGAATCACGTGTGTCAAGTAAGGGAGACACAAAATGTGCAGAGCAGTGGGTCCCCAGGACCAGGATTGAAAACCACTGGTCTAGACTCTAGACCAGTGGTTTTCAATCCTGGTCCTGGGGACCCACTGCTCTGCACATTTTGTGTGTCTCCCTTACTTGACACAAATTTGTGTCAAATCTAGACTCTAGAGGACTGAAATGAAAGTCATTTCCTCAAATTTGCATGAAATGCAGTAAAAAAAGGCTTGAAGATGCTGGGGTTTGAACCTAGGACATTATACATGCAAAGCATGCACTCTACCACTGAGCTAGATTCCCATAATGTAACTAGATTAGCTGCTTATGTAGTATTAAAAAACACTATAAATCCAGTTGAGGGAAGTTTACATGACAGAAGTGAAATTATTTTTCTTAAATTTGCATGAAAGCCATTAAACAGTGATTGGAGATGCTGGGGATTGAACCCAGGACCTCATACATGCAGAGCATGCGCTCGACCACTGAGCTACATCCACAATTAAGAAAAGTCTTCTCTGTTTCTGTAGGTTTACAAAAACTATAAATACAGTTGTGGGAAATCTACAGGACAGAAGTGAAATTAATTTGCTTAAATGTCATTAAATCGTGCTTGGAGATGCTGGGGATTGAACCCAGGACCTCATACATACAAAGCATGCGCTCTACCACTGAGCTACATCCCCAATTAATCACAATCTTCTCTGTTTCTGTAGGTTTACGAAAACTATAAATACAGTTGTGGGAACTCTACAGGACAGAAGTGAAATTATTTTGCTTAAATTTGCATAAAAGTCATTAAAGTTTAAGCAGTGCTTGGAGATGCTGGGAATTGAACCCAGGACCTCACACATGCAAAGCATGCGCTCTACCACTGAGCTACATCCCCAATTAATCACAATCTTCTCTGTTTCGGTAGGTTTACGAAAACTATAAATACAGTTGTGGGAACTCTACAGGACAGAAGTGAAATTATTTTGCTTAAATTTGCATAAAAGTCATTAAAGTTTAAGCAGTGCTTGGAGATGCTGGGAATTGAACCCAGGGCCTCACACATGCTAAGCATGCGCTCTACCACTGAGCTAAATCCCCTTATTGTAACGAGTTTTGCTGCTTCTGAAGTTTTACAAACACTATAAATCCAGTTGTGTGAACTATATAGAACAGAAGTGAAATTATTTTGCATGAAAGCCATTAAACAGTTCTTGGAGATGCTGGGGATTGAACCCAGGACCTCATACATGCAGAGCATGCGCTCTACCACTGAGCTACATCCCCAATTAAGCACAATCTTCTCTGTTTCGGTAGGTTTACGAAAACTATAAATACAGTTGTGGGAACTCTACAGGACAGAAGTGAAATTATTTTGCTTAAATTTGCATAAAAGTCATTAAAGTTTAAACAGTGCTTGGAGATGCTGTGAATTGAACCCAGGGCCTCATGCATGCTAAGCATGCGCTCTACCACTGAGCTACATCCCCATATTGTAACAAGCTCTGCTGCTTCTGAAGTTTTACAAACACTATAAATTCAGTTGTGTGAACTTTTAGAGCAGAAGTGAAATTATTTTGCTTAAATTTGCATAAAAGTTTATACAGTGCTTGGAGATGCTGGGAATTGAACCCAGGGCCTCATGCATGCTAAGCATGCGCTCTACCACTGAGCTACATCCCCAAATTGTAACGAGCTTTGCTGCGTCTGAAGTTTTACAAATACTATAAATCCAGTTGTGTGAACTTTATAGAACAGAAGTGAAATTATTTTGCATGAAAGCCATTAAACAGTGCTTGGAGATGCCGGGGATTGAACCCACAACCTCATACATGCAAAGCATGCGCTCTACCACTGAACTACATCCCCATATTGCAACAAGCTTTGCTGCTTATATAGTTTTAAAAAACACTATAAATCCAGTAGAGGGAACTTTACAGGACAGAAGTTAAATTATTTTGCTTAAATTTTGGAGATGCTGGGGATTGAACCCAGGACTTCATATATGCAAAGCATGCGCTCTACCACTGAGATACATCCCCAATTAAGCACAATCTTCTCTGTTTCAGTAGGTTTACGAAAACTATAAATACAGTTGTGGGAACTCTACAGGACAGAAGTGAAATTATTTTGCTTAAATTTGCATAAAAGTCATTAAAGTTTAAACTGTGCTTGGAGATGCTGGAAATTGAACCCAGGGCCTCATGCATGCTAAGCATGCGCTCTACCACTGAGCTACATCCCCATATTGTAACGAGCTTTGCTGCTTCTGAAGTTTTACAAACACTATAAATCCAGTTGTGTGAGCTTTATAGAACAGAAGTGAAATTATTTTGCTTAAATTTGCATGAAAGCCATTAAACAGTGCTTGGAGATGCTGGGGATTGAACCCAGGACCTCATACATGCAGAGCATGCGCTCGACCACTGAGCTATATCCACAATTAAGCAAACTATTTTCTGTTTCTGTAGGTTTACAAAAACTGTAAATACAGTTGTGGGAAATATACAGGACAGAATTGAAATTAATTTGCTTAAATTTGCATAAAAGTCATTAAAGTTTAAACAATGCTTGGAGATGCTGGGGATTGAACCCAGGACCTCATACATGCAAAGCATGCGCTCTACCACTGAGCTACATCCCCAATTAATCACAATCTTCTCTGTTTCGATAGGTTTACGAAAACTATAAATACAGTTGTGGGAACTCTACTGGACAGAAGTGAAATTATTTTGCTTAAATTTGCATAAAAGTCATTAAAGTTCATACAGTGCTTGGAGTTGCTGGGAATTGAACCCAGGACCTCATGCATGCTAAGCATGCGCTGTACCACTGAGCTACATCCCCATATTGTAACGAGCTTTGCTGCTTCTGAAGTTTTACAAACACTATAAATCCAGTTGTGTGAACTTTATAGAGCAGAAGTGAAATTATTTTGCTTAAATTTGCATGAAAGCCATTAAACAGTGCTTGGAGATGCTGGGGATTGAACCCAGGACCTCATGCATGCTAAGCATGCGCTCGACCACTGAGCTATATCCACAATTAAGCAAAGTCTTCTCTGTTTCTGTAGGTTTACGAAAACTATAAATACAGTTGTGGGAACTCTACAGGACAGAAGTGAAATTATTTTGCTTAAATTTGCATAAAAGTCATTAAAGTTTAAACAGTGCTTGGAGATGCTGGGAATTGAACCCAGGGCCTCATGCATGCTAAGCATGCGCTCTACCACTGAGCTACATCCCCATATTGTAACGAGCTCTGCTGCTTCTGAAGTTTTACAAACACTATAAATCCAGTTGTGTGAACTTTTAGAGCAGAAGTGAAATTATTTTGCTTAAATATGCATAAAAGTCATTAAAGTTTAAACTATGCTTGGAGATGCTGGAAATTGAACCCAGGGCCTCATGCATGCTAAGCATGCGCTCGACCACTGAGCTATATCCACAATTAAGCAAAGTCTTCTCTGTTTCTGTAGGTTTACAAAAACTATAAATACAGTTGTGGGAAATATACAGGACAGAAGTGAAATTAATTTGCTTAAATTTGCATAAAAGTCATTAAAGTTTAAACAGTGCTTGGAGATGCTGGGGATTGAACCCAGGACCTCATACATGCAGAGCATGCGCTCGACCACTGAGCTATGTCCACAATTAAGCAAAGTCTTCTCTGTTTCCGTAGGTTTACAAAAACTATAAATACAGTTGTGGGAAAGACACAGGACAGAAGTGAAATTAATTTGCATGAAGGTCATTAAATCATGCTTGGAGATGTTGGGGATTGAACCCAGGACCTCATACATGCAAAGCATGCGCTCTACCACTGAGCTACATCCCCAATTAATCATGATCTTCTCTGTTTCAGTAGGTTTGTGAAAACTATAAATACAGTTGTGGGAACTCTACAGGACAGAAGTGAAATTATTTTGCTTAAATTTGCATAAAAGTCATTAAAGTTTAAACAGTGCTTGGAGATGCTGTGAATTGAACACAGGGCCTCATGCATGCTAAGCATGCGCTCTACCACTGAGCTACATCCCCATATTGTAACAAGCTCTGCTGCTTCTGAAGTTTTACAAACACTATAAATTCAGTTGTGTGAACTTTTAGAGCAGAAGTGAAATTATTTTGCTTAAATATGCATAAAAGTCATTAAAGTTAAAACTGTGCTTGGAGATGCTGGAAATTGAACCCAGGGCCTCATGCATGCTAAGCATGCGCTCGACCACTGAGCTATATCCACAATTAAGCAAAGTCTTCTCTGTTTCTGTAGGTTTACAAAAACTATAAATACAGTTGTGGGAAATATACAGGACAGAAGTGAAATTAATTTGCTTAAATTTGCATAAAAGTCATTAAAGTTTAAACAGTGCTTGGAGATGCTGGGGATTGAACCCAGGACCTCATACATGCAGAGCATGCGCTCGACCACTGAGCTATATCCACAATTAAGCAAAGTCTTCTCTGTTTTCGTAGGTTTACAAAAACTATAAATACAGTTGTGGGAAAGACACAGGACAGAAGTGAAATTAATTTGCATGAAGGTCATTAAATCATGCTTGGAGATGTTGGGGATTGAACCCAGGACCTCATACATGCAAAGCATGCGCTCTACCACTGAGCTACATCCCCAATTAATCATGATCTTCTCTGTTTCAGTAGGTTTGTGAAAACTATAAATACAGTTGTGGGAACTCTACAGGACAGAAGTGAAATTATTTTGCTTAAATTTGCATAAAAGTCATTAAAGTTTAAACAGTGCTTGGAATTGAACCCAGGGCCTCATGCAAGCTAAGCATGCGCTCTACCACTGAGCTACATCCCCATACTGTAATGAGCTTTGCTGCTTCTGAAGTTTTACAAACACTATAAATCCAGTTGTGTGAGCTTTGTAGAACAGAAGTGAAATTATTTTGCTTAAATTTGCATGAAAGCCATTAAACAGTGCTTGGAGATGCTGGGGATTGAACCCAGGACCTCATACATGCAGAGCATGCGCTCGACCACTGAGCTATATCCACAATTAAGCAAAGTCTTTTCTGTTTCTGTAGGTTTACAAAAACTATAAATACAGTTGTGGGAAATATACAGGACAGAAGTGAAATTAATTTGCTTAAATATGCATAAAAGTCATTAAAGTTTAAACAATGCTTAGAGATGCTGGGGATTTAACCCAGGACCTCACACATGCAAAGCATGCGCTCTACCACTGAGCTACATCCCCAATTAATCACAATCTTCTCTGTTTCGGTAGGTTTACGAAAACTATAAATACAGTTGTGGGAACTCTACAGGACAGAAGTGAAATTATATTGCTTAAATTTGCATAAAAGTCATTAAAGTTCAAGCAGTGCTTGGAGATGCTGGGAATTGAACCCAGGACCTCACACATGCAAAGCATGCGCTCTACCACTGAGCTACATCCCCAATTAATCACAATCTTCTCTGTTTCGGTAGGTTTACGAAAACTATAAATACAGTTGTGGGAACTCTACAGGACAGAAGTGAAATTATTTTGCTTAAATTTGCATAAAAGTCATTAAAGTTTAAGCAGTGCTTGGAGATGCTGGGAATTGAACCCAGGGCCTCACACATGCTAAGCATGCGCTCTACCACTGAGCTAAATCCCCTTATTGTAACGAGTTTTGCTGCTTCTGAAGTTTTACAAACACTATAAATCCAGTTGTGTGAACTATATAGAACAGAAGTGAAATTATTTTGCTTAAATTTGCATGAAAGCCATTAAACAGTGCTTGGAGATGCTGGGGATTGAACCCAGGACCTCATACATGCAGAGCATGCGCTCGACCACTGAGCTATATCCCCAATTAAGCACAATCTTCTCTGTATCGGTAGGTTTACGAAAACTATAAATACAGTTGTGGGAACTCTACAGGACAGAAGTGAAATTATTTTGCTTAAATGTCATTAAAGTTTAAACAGTGCTTGGAGATGCTGGGAATTGAACCCAGGGCCTCATGCATGCTAAGCATGCGCTCTACCACTGAGCTACATCCCCATATAGTAACAAGCTCTGCTGCTTCTGAAGTTTTACAAACACTATAAATTCAGTTGTGTGAACTTTTAGATCAGAAGTGAAATTATTTTGCTTAAATTTGCATAAAAGTTTATACAGTGCTTGGAGATGCTGGGAATTGAACCCAGGGCATGCGCTCTACCACTGAGCTACATCCCCATATTGTAACGAGCTCTGCTGCTTCTGAAGTTTTACAAACACTATAAATCCAGTTGTGGGAACTCTACAGGACAGAAGTGAAATTATTTTGCTTAAATTTGCATAAAAGTCATTAAAGTTTAAACTGTGCTTGAAGATGCTGGGAATTGAACCCAGGGCCTCATACATGCTAAGCATGCGCTCTACCACTGAGCTACATCCCCTTATTGTAACGAGTTTTGCTGCTTCTGAAGTTTTACAAACACTATAAATCCAGTTGTGTGAACTATATAGAGCAGAAGTGAAATTATTTTGCTTAAATTTGCATGAAAGCCATTAAACAGTGCTTGGAGATGCTGTGGATTGAACCCAGGACCTCATACATGCAGAGCATGCGCTCGACCACTGAGCTACATCCACAATTAAGCAAAGTCTTCTCTGTTTCGGTAGGTTTACGAAAACTATAAATACAGTTGTGGGAAATATACAGGACAGAAGTGAAATTAATTTGCTTAAATTTGCATAAAAGTCATTAAAGTTTAAACAGTGCTTGGAGATGCTGGGAATTGAACCCAGGGCCTCATGCATGCTAAGCATGCGCTCTACCACTGAGCTACATCCCCACATTGTAACTAGCTCTGCTGCTTCTGAAGTTTTACAAACACTATAAATTCAGTTGTGTGAACTTTTAGAGCAGAAGTGAAATTATTTTGCTTAAATTTGCATACAAGTCATTAAAGTTTAAGCAGTGCTTGGAGATGCTGGGAATTGAACCCAGGGCCTCATACACGCTAAGCATGCGCTCTACCACTGAGCTACATCCCCAAATTGTAACAAACTTTGCTGCGTCTGAAGTTTTACAAACACTATAAATCCAGTTGTGTGAACTTTATAGAACAGAAGTGAAATTATTTTGCATGAAAGCCATTAAACAGTGCTTGGAGATGCTGGGGATTGAACCCAGAACCTCATACATGCAAAGCATGCGCTCTACGACTGAACTAAATCCCCATATTGCAACAAGCTTTGCTGCTTATATAGTTTTAAAAAAAACTATAAATCCAGTAGAGGGAACTTTACAGGACAGAAGTCAAATTATTTTGCTTAAATTTTGGAGATGCTGGGGATTGAACCCAGGACTTCATACATGCAAAGCATGCGCTCTACCACTGAGCTACATCCCCAATTAATCACAATCTTCTCTGTTTCGATAGGTTTACGAAAACTATAAATACAGTTGTGGGAACTCTACTGGACAGAAGTGAAATTATTTTGCTTAAATTTGCATAAAAGTCATTAAAGTTCATACAGTGCTTGGAGTTGCTGGGAATTGAACCCAGGACCTCATGCATGCTAAGCATGCGCTCTACCACTGAGCTACATCCCCATATTGTAACGAGCTTTGCTGCTTCTGAAGTTTTACAAACACTATAAATCCAGTTGTGTGAACTTTATAGAGCAGAAGTGAAATTATTTTGCTTAAATTTGCATGAAAGCCATTAAACAGTGCTTGGAGATGCTGGGGATTGAACCCAGGACCTCATGCATGCTAAGCATGCGCTCGACCACTGAGCTATATCCACAATTAAGCAAAGTCTTCTCTGTTTCTGTAGGTTTACGAAAACTATAAATACAGTTGTGGGAACTCTACAGGACAGAAGTGAAATTATTTTGCTTAAATTTGCATGAAAGTCATTAAAGTTTAAGCAGTGCTTGGAGATGCTGGAAATTGAACCCAGGGCCTCATACATGCTAAGCATGCGCTCTACCACTGAGCTACATCCCCTTATTGTAACGAGTTTTGCTGCTTCTGAAGTTTTACAAACACTATAAATCCAGTTGTGTGAACTATATAGAACAGAAGTGAAATTATTTTGCATGAAAGCCATTAAACAGTGCTTGGAGATGCTGGGGATTGAACCCAGGACCTCATACATGCAGAGCATGCGCTCTACCACTGAGCTACATCCCCAATTAAGCACAATCTTCTCTGTTTCGGTAGGTTTACGAAAACTATAAATACAGTTGTGGGAACTCTACAGGACAGAAGTGAAATTATTTTGCTTAAATTTGCATAAATGTCATTAAAGTTTAAACAGTGCTTGGAGATGCTGGGAATTGAACCCAGGGCCTCATGCATGCTAAGCATGCGCTCTACCACTGAGCTACATCCCCATATTGTAACGAGCTCTGCTGCTTCTGAAGTTTTACAAACACTATAAATCCAGTTGTGTGAACTTTTAGAGCAGAAGTGAAATTATTTTGCTTAAATATGCATAAAAGTCATTAAAGTTTAAACTGTGCTTGGAGATGCTGGAAATTGAACCCAGGGCCTCATGCATGCTAAGCATGCGCTCGACCACTGAGCTATATCCACAATTAAGCAAAGTCTTCTCTGTTTCTGTAGGTTTACAAAAACTATAAATACAGTTGTGGGAAATATACAGGACAGAAGTGAAATTAATTTGCTTAAATTTGCATAAAAGTCATTAAAGTTTAAACAGTGCTTGGAGATGCTGGGGATTGAACCCAGGACCTCATACATGCAGAGCATGCGCTCGACCACTGAGCTATATCCACAATTAAGCAAAGTCTTCTCTGTTTCCGTAGGTTTACAAAAACTATAAATACAGTTGTGGGAAAGACACAGGACAGAAGTGAAATTAATTTGCATGAAGGTCATTAAATCATGCTTGGAGATGTTGGGGATTGAACCCAGGACCTCATACATGCAAAGCATGCGCTCTACCACTGAGCTACATCCCCAATTAATCATGATCTTCTCTGTTTCAGTAGGTTTGTGAAAACTATAAATACAGTTGTGGGAACTCTACAGGACAGAAGTGAAATTATTTTGCTTAAATTTGCATAAAAGTCATTAAAGTTTAAACAGTGCTTGGAATTGAACCCAGGGCCTCATGCATGCTAAGCATGCGCTCTACCACTGAGCTACATCCCCATACTGTAATGAGCTTTGCTGCTTCTGAAGTTTTACAAACACTATAAATCCAGTTGTGTGAGCTTTGTAGAACAGAAGTGAAATTATTTTGCTTAAATTTGCATGAAAGCCATTAAACAGTGCTTGGAGATGCTGGGGATTGAACCCAGGACCTCATACATGCAGAGCATGCGCTCGACCACTGAGCTATATCCACAATTAAGCAAAGTCTTCTCTGTTTCTGTAGGTTTACAAAAACTATAAATACAGTTGTGGGAAATATACAGGACAGAAGTGAAATTAATTTGCTTAAATATGCATAAAAGTCATTAAAGTTTAAACAATGCTTAGAGATGCTGGGGATTTAACCCAGGACCTCACACATGCAAAGCATGCGCTCTACCACTGAGCTACATCCCCAATTAATCACAATCTTCTCTGTTTCGGTAGGTTTACGAAAACTATAAATACAGTTGTGGGAACTCTACAGGACAGAAGTGAAATTATATTGCTTAAATTTGCATAAAAGTCATTAAAGTTCAAGCAGTGCTTGGAGATGCTGGGAATTGAACCCAGGACCTCACACATGCAAAGCATGCGCTCTACCACTGAGCTACATCCCCAATTAATCACAATCTTCTCTGTTTCGGTAGGTTTACGAAAACTATAAATACAGTTGTGGGAACTCTACAGGACAGAAGTGAAATTATTTTGCTTAAATTTGCATAAAAGTCATTAAAGTTTAAGCAGTGCTTGGAGATGCTGGGAATTGAACCCAGGGCCTCACACATGCTAAGCATGCGCTCTACCACTGAGCTAAATCCCCTTATTGTAACGAGTTTTGCTGCTTCTGAAGTTTTACAAACACTATAAATCCAGTTGTGTGAACTATATAGAACAGAAGTGAAATTATTTTGCTTAAATTTGCATGAAAGCCATTAAACAGTGCTTGGAGATGCTGGGGATTGAACCCAGGACCTCATACATGCAGAGCATGCGCTCGACCACTGAGCTATATCCCCAATTAAGCACAATCTTCTCTGTATCGGTAGGTTTACGAAAACTATAAATACAGTTGTGGGAACTCTACAGGACAGAAGTGAAATTATTTTGCTTAAATGTCATTAAAGTTTAAACAGTGCTTGGAGATGCTGGGAATTGAACCCAGGGCCTCATGCATGCTAAGCATGCGCTCTACCACTGAGCTACATCCCCATATAGTAACAAGCTCTGCTGCTTCTGAAGTTTTACAAACACTATAAATTCAGTTGTGTGAACTTTTAGATCAGAAGTGAAATTATTTTGCTTAAATTTGCATAAAAGTTTATACAGTGCTTGGAGATGCTGGGAATTGAACCCAGGGCATGCGCTCTACCACTGAGCTACATCCCCATATTGTAACGAGCTCTGCTGCTTCTGAAGTTTTACAAACACTATAAATCCAGTTGTGGGAACTCTACAGGACAGAAGTGAAATTATTTTGCTTAAATTTGCATAAAAGTCATTAAAGTTTAAACTGTGCTTGGAGATGCTGGGAATTGAACCCAGGGCCTCATACATGCTAAGCATGCGCTCTACCACTGAGCTACATCCCCTTATTGTAACGAGTTTTGCTGCTTCTGAAGTTTTACAAACACTATAAATCCAGTTGTGTGAACTATATAGAGCAGAAGTGAAATTATTTTGCTTAAATTTGCATGAAAGCCATTAAACAGTGCTTGGAGATGCTGTGGATTGAACCCAGGACCTCATACATGCAGAGCATGCGCTCGACCACTGAGCTACATCCACAATTAAGCAAAGTCTTCTCTGTTTCGGTAGGTTTACGAAAACTATAAATACAGTTGTGGGAAATATACAGGACAGAAGTGAAATTAATTTGCTTAAATTTGCATAAAAGTCATTAAAGTTTAAACAGTGCTTGGAGATGCTGGGAATTGAACCCAGGGCCTCATGCATGCTAAGCATGCGCTCTACCACTGAGCTACATCCCCACATTGTAACTAGCTCTGCTGCTTCTGAAGTTTTACAAACACTATAAATTCAGTTGTGTGAACTTTTAGAGCAGAAGTGAAATTATTTTGCTTAAATTTGCATACAAGTCATTAAAGTTTAAGCAGTGCTTGGAGATGCTGGGAATTGAACCCAGGGCCTCATACACGCTAAGCATGCGCTCTACCACTGAGCTACATCCCCAAATTGTAACAAACTTTGCTGCGTCTGAAGTTTTACAAACACTATAAATCCAGTTGTGTGAACTTTATAGAACAGAAGTGAAATTATTTTGCATGAAAGCCATTAAACAGTGCTTGGAGATGCTGGGGATTGAACCCAGAACCTCATACATGCAAAGCATGCGCTCTACGACTGAACTAAATCCCCATATTGCAACAAGCTTTGCTGCTTATATAGTTTTAAAAAAAACTATAAATCCAGTAGAGGGAACTTTACAGGACAGAAGTCAAATTATTTTGCTTAAATTTTGGAGATGCTGGGGATTGAACCCAGGACTTCATACATGCAAAGCATGCGCTCTACCACTGAGCTACATCCCCAATTAATCACAATCTTCTCTGTTTCGATAGGTTTACGAAAACTATAAATACAGTTGTGGGAACTCTACTGGACAGAAGTGAAATTATTTTGCTTAAATTTGCATAAAAGTCATTAAAGTTCATACAGTGCTTGGAGTTGCTGGGAATTGAACCCAGGACCTCATGCATGCTAAGCATGCGCTCTACCACTGAGCTACATCCCCATATTGTAACGAGCTTTGCTGCTTCTGAAGTTTTACAAACACTATAAATCCAGTTGTGTGAACTTTATAGAGCAGAAGTGAAATTATTTTGCTTAAATTTGCATGAAAGCCATTAAACAGTGCTTGGAGATGCTGGGGATTGAACCCAGGACCTCATGCATGCTAAGCATGCGCTCGACCACTGAGCTATATCCACAATTAAGCAAAGTCTTCTCTGTTTCTGTAGGTTTACGAAAACTATAAATACAGTTGTGGGAACTCTACAGGACAGAAGTGAAATTATTTTGCTTAAATTTGCATGAAAGTCATTAAAGTTTAAGCAGTGCTTGGAGATGCTGGAAATTGAACCCAGGGCCTCATACATGCTAAGCATGCGCTCTACCACTGAGCTACATCCCCTTATTGTAACGAGTTTTGCTGCTTCTGAAGTTTTACAAACACTATAAATCCAGTTGTGTGAACTATATAGAACAGAAGTGAAATTATTTTGCATGAAAGCCATTAAACAGTGCTTGGAGATGCTGGGGATTGAACCCAGGACCTCATACATGCAGAGCATGCGCTCTACCACTGAGCTACATCCCCAATTAAGCACAATCTTCTCTGTTTCGGTAGGTTTACGAAAACTATAAATACAGTTGTGGGAACTCTACAGGACAGAAGTGAAATTATTTTGCTTAAATTTGCATAAATGTCATTAAAGTTTAAACAGTGCTTGGAGATGCTGGGAATTGAACCCAGGGCCTCATGCATGCTAAGCATGCGCTCTACCACTGAGCTACATCCCCATATTGTAACGAGCTCTGCTGCTTCTGAAGTTTTACAAACACTATAAATCCAGTTGTGTGAACTTTTAGAGCAGAAGTGAAATTATTTTGCTTAAATATGCATAAAAGTCATTAAAGTTTAAACTGTGCTTGGAGATGCTGGAAATTGAACCCAGGGCCTCATGCATGCTAAGCATGCGCTCGACCACTGAGCTATATCCACAATTAAGCAAAGTCTTCTCTGTTTCTGTAGGTTTACAAAAACTATAAATACAGTTGTGGGAAATATACAGGACAGAAGTGAAATTAATTTGCTTAAATTTGCATAAAAGTCATTAAAGTTTAAACAGTGCTTGGAGATGCTGGGGATTGAACCCAGGACCTCATACATGCAGAGCATGCGCTCGACCACTGAGCTATATCCACAATTAAGCAAAGTCTTCTCTGTTTCCGTAGGTTTACAAAAACTATAAATACAGTTGTGGGAAAGACACAGGACAGAAGTGAAATTAATTTGCATGAAGGTCATTAAATCATGCTTGGAGATGTTGGGGATTGAACCCAGGACCTCATACATGCAAAGCATGCGCTCTACCACTGAGCTACATCCCCAATTAATCATGATCTTCTCTGTTTCAGTAGGTTTGTGAAAACTATAAATACAGTTGTGGGAACTCTACAGGACAGAAGTGAAATTATTTTGCTTAAATTTGCATAAAAGTCATTAAAGTTTAAACAGTGCTTGGAATTGAACCCAGGGCCTCATGCATGCTAAGCATGCGCTCTACCACTGAGCTACATCCCCATACTGTAATGAGCTTTGCTGCTTCTGAAGTTTTACAAACACTATAAATCCAGTTGTGTGAGCTTTGTAGAACAGAAGTGAAATTATTTTGCTTAAATTTGCATGAAAGCCATTAAACAGTGCTTGGAGATGCTGGGGATTGAACCCAGGACCTCATACATGCAGAGCATGCGCTCGACCACTGAGCTATATCCACAATTAAGCAAAGTCTTCTCTGTTTCTGTAGGTTTACAAAAACTATAAATACAGTTGTGGGAAATATACAGGACAGAAGTGAAATTAATTTGCTTAAATATGCATAAAAGTCATTAAAGTTTAAACAATGCTTAGAGATGCTGGGGATTTAACCCAGGACCTCACACATGCAAAGCATGCGCTCTACCACTGAGCTACATCCCCAATTAATCACAATCTTCTCTGTTTCGGTAGGTTTACGAAAACTATAAATACAGTTGTGGGAACTCTACAGGACAGAAGTGAAATTATATTGCTTAAATTTGCATAAAAGTCATTAAAGTTCAAGCAGTGCTTGGAGATGCTGGGAATTGAACCCAGGACCTCACACATGCAAAGCATGCGCTCTACCACTGAGCTACATCCCCAATTAATCACAATCTTCTCTGTTTCGGTAGGTTTACGAAAACTATAAATACAGTTGTGGGAACTCTACAGGACAGAAGTGAAATTATTTTGCTTAAATTTGCATAAAAGTCATTAAAGTTTAAGCAGTGCTTGGAGATGCTGGGAATTGAACCCAGGGCCTCACACATGCTAAGCATGCGCTCTACCACTGAGCTAAATCCCCTTATTGTAACGAGTTTTGCTGCTTCTGAAGTTTTACAAACACTATAAATCCAGTTGTGTGAACTATATAGAACAGAAGTGAAATTATTTTGCTTAAATTTGCATGAAAGCCATTAAACAGTGCTTGGAGATGCTGGGGATTGAACCCAGGACCTCATACATGCAGAGCATGCGCTCGACCACTGAGCTATATCCCCAATTAAGCACAATCTTCTCTGTATCGGTAGGTTTACGAAAACTATAAATACAGTTGTGGGAACTCTACAGGACAGAAGTGAAATTATTTTGCTTAAATGTCATTAAAGTTTAAACAGTGCTTGGAGATGCTGGGAATTGAACCCAGGGCCTCATGCATGCTAAGCATGCGCTCTACCACTGAGCTACATCCCCATATAGTAACAAGCTCTGCTGCTTCTGAAGTTTTACAAACACTATAAATTCAGTTGTGTGAACTTTTAGATCAGAAGTGAAATTATTTTGCTTAAATTTGCATAAAAGTTTATACAGTGCTTGGAGATGCTGGGAATTGAACCCAGGGCATGCGCTCTACCACTGAGCTACATCCCCATATTGTAACGAGCTCTGCTGCTTCTGAAGTTTTACAAACACTATAAATCCAGTTGTGGGAACTCTACAGGACAGAAGTGAAATTATTTTGCTTAAATTTGCATAAAAGTCATTAAAGTTTAAACTGTGCTTGAAGATGCTGGGAATTGAACCCAGGGCCTCATACATGCTAAGCATGCGCTCTACCACTGAGCTACATCCCCTTATTGTAACGAGTTTTGCTGCTTCTGAAGTTTTACAAACACTATAAATCCAGTTGTGTGAACTATATAGAGCAGAAGTGAAATTATTTTGCTTAAATTTGCATGAAAGCCATTAAACAGTGCTTGGAGATGCTGTGGATTGAACCCAGGACCTCATACATGCAGAGCATGCGCTCGACCACTGAGCTACATCCACAATTAAGCAAAGTCTTCTCTGTTTCGGTAGGTTTACGAAAACTATAAATACAGTTGTGGGAAATATACAGGACAGAAGTGAAATTAATTTGCTTAAATTTGCATAAAAGTCATTAAAGTTTAAACAGTGCTTGGAGATGCTGGGAATTGAACCCAGGGCCTCATGCATGCTAAGCATGCGCTCTACCACTGAGCTACATCCCCACATTGTAACTAGCTCTGCTGCTTCTGAAGTTTTACAAACACTATAAATTCAGTTGTGTGAACTTTTAGAGCAGAAGTGAAATTATTTTGCTTAAATTTGCATACAAGTCATTAAAGTTTAAGCAGTGCTTGGAGATGCTGGGAATTGAACCCAGGGCCTCATACATGCTAAGCATGCGCTCTACCACTGAGCTACATCCCCAAATTGTAACAAACTTTGCTGCGTCTGAAGTTTTACAAACACTATAAATCCAGTTGTGTGAACTTTATAGAACAGAAGTGAAATTATTTTGCATGAAAGCCATTAAACAGTGCTTGGAGATGCTGGGGATTGAACCCAGAACCTCATACATGCAAAGCATGCGCTCTACCACTGAGCTAAATCCCCATATTGCAACAAGCTTTGCTGCTTATATAGTTTTAAAAAAAACTATAAATCCAGTTGAGGGAACTTTACAGGACAGAAGTCAAATTATTTTGCTTAAATTTTGGAGATGCTGGGGATTGAACCCAGGACTTCATACATGCAAAGCATGCGCTCTACCACTGAGCTACATCCCCAATTAATCACAATCTTCTCTGTTTCGATAGGTTTACGAAAACTATAAATACAGTTGTGGGAACTCTACTGGACAGAAGTGAAATTATTTTGCTTAAATTTGCATAAAAGTCATTAAAGTTCATACAGTGCTTGGAGATGCTGGGAATTGAACCCAGGACCTCATGCATGCTAAGCATGCGCTCTACCACTGAGCTACATCCCCATATTGTAACGAGCTTTGCTGCTTCTGAAGTTTTACAAACACTATAAATCCAGTTGTGTGAACTTTATAGAGCAGAAGTGAAATTATTTTGCTTAAATTTGCATGAAAGCCATTAAACAGTGCTTGGAGATGCTGGGGATTGAACCCAGGACCTCATGCATGCTAAGCATGCGCTCGACCACTGAGCTATATCCACAATTAAGCAAAGTCTTCTCTGTTTCTGTAGGTTTACGAAAACTATAAATACAGTTGTGGGAACTCTACAGGACAGAAGTGAAATTATTTTGCTTAAATTTGCATGAAAGTCATTAAAGTTTAAGCAGTGCTTGGAGATGCTGGAAATTGAACCCAGGGCCTCATACATGCTAAGCATGCGCTCTACCACTGAGCTACATCCCCTTATTGTAACGAGTTTTGCTGCTTCTGAAGTTTTACAAACACTATAAATCCAGTTGTGTGAACTATATAGAACAGAAGTGAAATTATTTTGCATGAAAGCCATTAAACAGTGCTTGGAGATGCTGGGGATTGAACCCAGGACCTCATACATGCAGAGCATGCGCTCTACCACTGAGCTACATCCCCAATTAAGCACAATCTTCTCTGTTTCGGTAGGTTTACGAAAACTATAAATACAGTTGTGGGAACTCTACAGGACAGAAGTGAAATTATTTTGCTTAAATTTGCATAAATGTCATTAAAGTTTAAACAGTGCTTGGAGATGCTGGGAATTGAACCCAGGGCCTCATGCATGCTAAGCATGCGCTCTACCACTGAGCTACATCCCCATATTGTAACGAGCTCTGCTGCTTCTGAAGTTTTACAAACACTATAAATCCAGTTGTGTGAACTTTTAGAGCAGAAGTGAAATTATTTTGCTTAAATATGCATAAAAGTCATTAAAGTTTAAACTGTGCTTGGAGATGCTGGAAATTGAACCCAGGGCCTCATGCATGCTAAGCATGCGCTCGACCACTGAGCTATATCCACAATTAAGCAAAGTCTTCTCTGTTTCTGTAGGTTTACAAAAACTATAAATACAGTTGTGGGAAATATACAGGACAGAAGTGAAATTAATTTGCTTAAATTTGCATAAAAGTCATTAAAGTTTAAACAGTGCTTGGAGATGCTGGGGATTGAACCCAGGACCTCATACATGCAGAGCATGCGCTCGACCACTGAGCTATATCCACAATTAAGCAAAGTCTTCTCTGTTTCCGTAGGTTTACAAAAACTATAAATACAGTTGTGGGAAAGACACAGGACAGAAGTGAAATTAATTTGCATGAAGGTCATTAAATCATGCTTGGAGATGTTGGGGATTGAACCCAGGACCTCATACATGCAAAGCATGCGCTCTACCACTGAGCTACATCCCCAATTAATCATGATCTTCTCTGTTTCAGTAGGTTTGTGAAAACTATAAATACAGTTGTGGGAACTCTACAGGACAGAAGTGAAATTATTTTGCTTAAATTTGCATAAAAGTCATTAAAGTTTAAACAGTGCTTGGAATTGAACCCAGGGCCTCATGCATGCTAAGCATGCGCTCTACCACTGAGCTACATCCCCATACTGTAATGAGCTTTGCTGCTTCTGAAGTTTTACAAACACTATAAATCCAGTTGTGTGAGCTTTGTAGAACAGAAGTGAAATTATTTTGCTTAAATTTGCATAAAAGTTTATACAGTGCTTGGAGATGCTGGGAATTGAACCCAGGGCATGCGCTCTACCACTGAGCTACATCCCCATATTGTAACGAGCTCTGCTGCTTCTGAAGTTTTACAAACACTATAAATCCAGTTGTGGGAACTCTACAGGACAGAAGTGAAATTATTTTGCTTAAATTTGCATAAAAGTCATTAAAGTTTAAACTGTGCTTGAAGATGCTGGGAATTGAACCCAGGGCCTCATACATGCTAAGCATGCGCTCTACCACTGAGCTACATCCCCTTATTGTAACGAGTTTTGCTGCTTCTGAAGTTTTACAAACACTATAAATCCAGTTGTGTGAACTATATAGAGCAGAAGTGAAATTATTTTGCTTAAATTTGCATGAAAGCCATTAAACAGTGCTTGGAGATGCTGTGGATTGAACCCAGGACCTCATACATGCAGAGCATGCGCTCGACCACTGAGCTACATCCACAATTAAGCAAAGTCTTCTCTGTTTCGGTAGGTTTACGAAAACTATAAATACAGTTGTGGGAAATATACAGGACAGAAGTGAAATTAATTTGCTTAAATTTGCATAAAAGTCATTAAAGTTTAAACAGTGCTTGGAGATGCTGGGAATTGAACCCAGGGCCTCATGCATGCTAAGCATGCGCTCTACCACTGAGCTACATCCCCACATTGTAACTAGCTCTGCTGCTTCTGAAGTTTTACAAACACTATAAATTCAGTTGTGTGAACTTTTAGAGCAGAAGTGAAATTATTTTGCTTAAATTTGCATACAAGTCATTAAAGTTTAAGCAGTGCTTGGAGATGCTGGGAATTGAACCCAGGGCCTCATACATGCTAAGCATGCGCTCTACCACTGAGCTACATCCCCAAATTGTAACAAACTTTGCTGCGTCTGAAGTTTTACAAACACTATAAATCCAGTTGTGTGAACTTTATAGAACAGAAGTGAAATTATTTTGCATGAAAGCCATTAAACAGTGCTTGGAGATGCTGGGGATTGAACCCAGAACCTCATACATGCAAAGCATGCGCTCTACCACTGAGCTAAATCCCCATATTGCAACAAGCTTTGCTGCTTATATAGTTTTAAAAAAAACTATAAATCCAGTTGTGGGAACTTTACAGGACAGAAGTCAAATTATTTTGCTTAAATTTTGGAGATGCTGGGGATTGAACCCAGGACTTCATACATGCAAAGCATGCGCTCTACCACTGAGCTACATCCCCAATTAATCACAATCTTCTCTGTTTCGATAGGTTTACGAAAACTATAAATACAGTTGTGGGAACTCTACAGGACAGAAGTGAAATTATTTTGCTTAAATTTGCATAAAAGTCATTAAAGTTCATACAGTGCTTGGAGATGCTGGGAATTGAACCCAGGACCTCATGCATGCTAAGCATGCGCTCTACCACTGAGCTACATCCCCATATTGTAACGAGCTTTGCTGCTTCTGAAGTTTTACAAACACTATAAATCCAGTTGTGTGAACTTTATAGAGCAGAAGTGAAATTATTTTGCTTAAATTTGCATGAAAGCCATTAAACAGTGCTTGGAGATGCTGGGGATTGAACCCAGGACCTCATACATGCTAAGCATGCGCTCGACCACTGAGCTATATCCACAATTAAGCAAAGTCTTCTCTGTTTCTGTCGGTTTTTTTGAAAACTATAAATACAGTTGTGGGAACTCTACAGGACAGAAGTGAAATTATTTTGCTTAAATTTGCATGAAAGTCATTAAAGTTTAAGCAGTGCTTGGAGATGCTGGAAATTGAACCCAGGGCCTCATACATGCTAAGCATGCGCTCTACCACTGAGCTACATCCCCTTATTGTAACGAGTTTTGCTGCTTCTGAAGTTTTACAAACACTATAAATCCAGTTGTGTGAACTATATAGAACAGAAGTGAAATTATTTTGCATGAAAGCCATTAAACAGTGCTTGGAGATGCTGGGGATTGAACCCAGGACCTCATACATGCAGAGCATGCGCTCTACCACTGAGCTACATCCCCAATTAAGCACAATCTTCTCTGTTTCGGTAGGTTTACGAAAACTATAAATACAGTTGTGGGAACTCTACAGGACAGAAGTGAAATTATTTTGCTTAAATTTGCATAAATGTCATTAAAGTTTAAACAGTGCTTGGAGATGCTGGGAATTGAACCCAGGGCCTCATGCATGCTAAGCATGCGCTCTACCACTGAGCTACATCCCCATATTGTAACGAGCTCTGCTGCTTCTGAAGTTTTACAAACACTATAAATCCAGTTGTGTGAACTTTTAGAGCAGAAGTGAAATTATTTTGCTTAAATATGCATAAAAGTCATTAAAGTTTAAACTGTGCTTGGAGATGCTGGAAATTGAACCCAGGGCCTCATGCATGCTAAGCATGCGCTCGACCACTGAGCTATATCCACAATTAAGCAAAGTCTTCTCTGTTTCTGTAGGTTTACAAAAACTATAAATACAGTTGTGGGAAATATACAGGACAGAAGTGAAATTAATTTGCTTAAATTTGCATAAAAGTCATTAAAGTTTAAACAGTGCTTGGAGATGCTGGGGATTGAACCCAGGACCTCATACATGCAGAGCATGCGCTCGACCACTGAGCTATATCCACAATTAAGCAAAGTCTTCTCTGTTTCCGTAGGTTTACAAAAACTATAAATACAGTTGTGGGAAAGACACAGGACAGAAGTGAAATTAATTTGCATGAAGGTCATTAAATCATGCTTGGAGATGTTGGGGATTGAACCCAGGACCTCATACATGCAAAGCATGCGCTCTACCACTGAGCTACATCCCCAATTAATCATGATCTTCTCTGTTTCAGTAGGTTTGTGAAAACTATAAATACAGTTGTGGGAACTCTACAGGACAGAAGTGAAATTATTTTGCTTAAATTTGCATAAAAGTCATTAAAGTTTAAACAGTGCTTGGAATTGAACCCAGGGCCTCATGCATGCTAAGCATGCGCTCTACCACTGAGCTACATCCCCATACTGTAATGAGCTTTGCTGCTTCTGAAGTTTTACAAACACTATAAATCCAGTTGTGTGAGCTTTGTAGAACAGAAGTGAAATTATTTTGCTTAAATTTGCATGAAAGCCATTAAACAGTGCTTGGAGATGCTGGGGATTGAACCCAGGACCTCATACATGCAGAGCATGCGCTCGACCACTGAGCTACATCCACAATTAAGCAAAGTCTTCTCTGTTTCGGTAGGTTTACGAAAACTATAAATACAGTTGTGGGAAATATACAGGACAGAAGTGAAATTAATTTGCTTAAATTTGCATAAAAG
>JALXFT010003768.1:0-32500 GCA_023376895.1 Aspiorhynchus laticeps
TCATTAAAGTTTAAACAGTGCTTGGAGATGCTGGGAATTGAACCCAGGGCCTCATGCATGCTAAGCATGCGCTCTACCACTGAGCTACATCCCCACATTGTAACTAGCTCTGCTGCTTCTGAAGTTTTACAAACACTATAAATTCAGTTGTGTGAACTTTTAGAGCAGAAGTGAAATTATTTTGCTTAAATTTGCATAAAAGTCATTAAAGTTTAAGCAGTGCTTGGAGATGCTGGGAATTGAACCCAGGGCCTCATACATGCTAAGCATGCGCTCTACCACTGAGCTACATCCCCATATTGTAACAAACTTTGCTGCTTCTGAAGTTTTACAAACACTATAAATCCAGTTGTGTGAACTTTATAGAACAGAAGTGAAATTATTTTGCATGAAAGCCATTAAACAGTGCTTGGAGATGCTGGGGATTGAACCCAGAACCTCATACATGCAAAGCATGCGCTCTACCACTGAACTAAATCCCCATATTGCAACAAGCTTTGCTGCTTATATAGTTTTAAAAAAAACTATAAATCCAGTAGTGGGAACTTTACAGGACAGAAGTCAAATTATTTTGCTTAAATTTTGGAGATGCTGGGGATTGAACCCAGGACTTCATACATGCAAAGCATGCGCTCTACCACTGAGCTACATCCCCAATTAATCACAATCTTCTCTGTTTCGATAGGTTTACGAAAACTATAAATACAGTTGTGGGAACTCTACAGGACAGAAGTGAAATTATTTTGCTTAAATTTGCATAAAAGTCATTAAAGTTCATACAGTGCTTGGAGATGCTGGGAATTGAACCCAGGACCTCATGCATGCTAAGCATGCGCTCTACCACTGAGCTACATCCCCATATTGTAACGAGCTTTGCTGCTTCTGAAGTTTTACAAACACTATAAATCCAGTTGTGTGAACTTTATAGAGCAGAAGTGAAATTATTTTGCTTAAATTTGCATGAAAGCCATTAAACAGTGCTTGGAGATGCTGGGGATTGAACCCAGGACCTCATGCATGCTAAGCATGCGCTCGACCACTGAGCTATATCCACAATTAAGCAAAGTCTTCTCTGTTTCTGTAGGTTTACGAAAACTATAAATACAGTTGTGGGAACTCTACAGGACAGAAGTGAAATTATTTTGCTTAAATTTGCATGAAAGTCATTAAAGTTTAAGCAGTGCTTGGAGATGCTGGAAATTGAACCCAGGGCCTCATACATGCTAAGCATGCGCTCTACCACTGAGCTACATCCCCTTATTGTAACGAGTTTTGCTGCTTCTGAAGTTTTACAAACACTATAAATCCAGTTGTGTGAACTATATAGAACAGAAGTGAAATTATTTTGCATGAAAGCCATTAAACAGTGCTTGGAGATGCTGGGGATTGAACCCAGGACCTCATACATGCAGAGCATGCGCTCTACCACTGAGCTACATCCCCAATTAAGCACAATCTTCTCTGTTTCGGTAGGTTTACGAAAACTATAAATACAGTTGTGGGAACTCTACAGGACAGAAGTGAAATTATTTTGCTTAAATTTGCATAAATGTCATTAAAGTTTAAACAGTGCTTGGAGATGCTGGGAATTGAACCCAGGGCCTCATGCATGCTAAGCATGCGCTCTACCACTGAGCTACATCCCCATATTGTAACGAGCTCTGCTGCTTCTGAAGTTTTACAAACACTATAAATCCAGTTGTGTGAACTTTTAGAGCAGAAGTGAAATTATTTTGCTTAAATATGCATAAAAGTCATTAAAGTTTAAACTGTGCTTGGAGATGCTGGAAATTGAACCCAGGGCCTCATGCATGCTAAGCATGCGCTCGACCACTGAGCTATATCCACAATTAAGCAAAGTCTTCTCTGTTTCTGTAGGTTTACAAAAACTATAAATACAGTTGTGGGAAATATACAGGACAGAAGTGAAATTAATTTGCTTAAATTTGCATAAAAGTCATTAAAGTTTAAACAGTGCTTGGAGATGCTGGGGATTGAACCCAGGACCTCATACATGCAGAGCATGCGCTCGACCACTGAGCTATATCCACAATTAAGCAAAGTCTTCTCTGTTTCCGTAGGTTTACAAAAACTATAAATACAGTTGTGGGAAAGACACAGGACAGAAGTGAAATTAATTTGCATGAAGGTCATTAAATCATGCTTGGAGATGTTGGGGATTGAACCCAGGACCTCATACATGCAAAGCATGCGCTCTACCACTGAGCTACATCCCCAATTAATCATGATCTTCTCTGTTTCAGTAGGTTTGTGAAAACTATAAATACAGTTGTGGGAACTCTACAGGACAGAAGTGAAATTATTTTGCTTAAATTTGCATAAAAGTCATTAAAGTTTAAACAGTGCTTGGAATTGAACCCAGGGCCTCATGCATGCTAAGCATGCGCTCTACCACTGAGCTACATCCCCATACTGTAATGAGCTTTGCTGCTTCTGAAGTTTTACAAACACTATAAATCCAGTTGTGTGAGCTTTGTAGAACAGAAGTGAAATTATTTTGCTTAAATTTGCATGAAAGCCATTAAACAGTGCTTGGAGATGCTGGGGATTGAACCCAGGACCTCATACATGCAGAGCATGCGCTCGACCACTGAGCTATATCCACAATTAAGCAAAGTCTTCTCTGTTTCTGTAGGTTTACAAAAACTATAAATACAGTTGTGGGAAATATACAGGACAGAAGTGAAATTAATTTGCTTAAATTTGCATAAAAGTCATTAAAGTTTAAACAGTGCTTGGAGATGCTGGGGATTGAACCCAGGACCTCATACATGCAGAGCATGCGCTCGACCACTGAGCTATATCCACAATTAAGCATAGTCTTTTCTGTTTCTGTAGGTTTACAAAAACTATAAATACAGTTGTGGGAAATATACAGGACAGAAGTGAAATTATTTTGCTTAAATATGCATAAAAGTCATTAAAGTTTAAACTGTGCTTGGAGATGCTGGAAATTGAACCCAGGGCCTCATGCATGCTAAGCATGCGCTCGACCACTGAGCTATATCCACAATTAAGCAAAGTCTTCTCTGTTTCTGTAGGTTTACAAAAACTATAAATACAGTTGTGGGAAATATACAGGACAGAAGTGAAATTAATTTGCTTAAATTTGCATAAAAGTCATTAAAGTTCAAGCAGTGCTTGGAGATGCTGGGAATTGAACCCAGGACCTCACACATGCAAAGCATGCGCTCTACCACTGAGCTACATCCCCAATTAATCACAATCTTCTCTGTTTCGGTAGGTTTACGAAAACTATAAATACAGTTGTGGGAACTCTACAGGACAGAAGTGAAATTATTTTGCTTAAATTTGCATAAAAGTCATTAAAGTTTAAGCAGTGCTTGGAGATGCTGGGAATTGAACCCAGGGCCTCACACATGCTAAGCATGCGCTCTACCACTGAGCTAAATCCCCTTATTGTAACGAGTTTTGCTGCTTCTGAAGTTTTACAAACACTATAAATCCAGTTGTGTGAACTATATAGAACAGAAGTGAAATTATTTTGCTTAAATTTGCATGAAAGCCATTAAACAGTGCTTGGAGATGCTGGGGATTGAACCCAGGACCTCATACATGCAGAGCATGCGCTCGACCACTGAGCTATATCCCCAATTAAGCACAATCTTCTCTGTATCAGTAGGTTTACGAAAACTATAAATACAGTTGTGGGAACTCTACAGGACAGAAGTGAAATTATTTTCCTTAAATGTCATTAAAGTTTAAACAGTGCTTGGAGATGCTGGGAATTGAACCCAGGGCCTCATGCATGCTAAGCATGCGCTCTACCACTGAGCTACATCCCCATATAGTAACAAGCTCTGCTGCTTCTGAAGTTTTACAAACACTATAAATTCAGTTGTGTGAACTTTTAGAGCAGAAGTGAAATTATTTTGCTTAAATTTGCATAAAAGTTTATACAGTGCTTGGAGATGCTGGGAATTGAACCCAGGGCATGCGCTCTACCACTGAGCTACATCCCCATATTGTAACGAGCTCTGCTGCTTCTGAAGTTTTACAAACACTATAAATCCAGTTGTGGGAACTCTACAGGACAGAAGTGAAATTATTTTGCTTAAATTTGCATAAAAGTCATTAAAGTTTAAACTGTGCTTGGAGATGCTGGGAATTGAACCCAGGGCCTCATACATGCTAAGCATGCGCTCTACCACTGAGCTACATCCCCTTATTGTAACGAGTTTTGCTGCTTCTGAAGTTTTACAAACACTATAAATCCAGTTGTGTGAACTATATAGAGCAGAAGTGAAATTATTTTGCTTAAATTTGCATGAAAGCCATTAAACAGTGCTTGGAGATGCTGTGGATTGAACCCAGGACCTCATACATGCAGAGCATGCGCTCGACCACTGAGCTACATCCACAATTAAGCAAAGTCTTCTCTGTTTCGGTAGGTTTACGAAAACTATAAATACAGTTGTGGGAACTCTACAGGACAGAAGTGAAATTATTTTGCTTAAATGTCATTAAAGTTTAAACAGTGCTTGGAGATGCTGGGAATTGAACCCAGGGCCTCATGCATGCTAAGCATGCGCTCTACCACTGAGCTACATCCCCACATTGTAACTAGCTCTGCTGCTTCTGAAGTTTTACAAACACTATAAATTCAGTTGTGTGAACTTTTAGAGCAGAAGTGAAATTATTTTGCTTAAATTTGCATAAAAGTCATTAAAGTTTAAACTGTGCTTGGAGATGCTGGAAATTGAACCCAGGGCCTCATGCATGCTAAGCATGCGCTCGACCACTGAGCTATATCCACAATTAAGCAAAGTCTTCTCTGTTTCTGTAGGTTTACAAAAACTATAAATACAGTTGTGGGAAATATACAGGACAGAAGTGAAATTAATTTGCTTAAATTTGCATAAAAGTCATTAAAGTTTAAACAGTGCTTGGAGATGCTGGGGATTGAACCCAGAACCTCATACATGCAGAGCAAGCGCTCGACCACTGAGCTATATCCACAATTAAGCAAAGTCTTCTCTGTTTCGGTAGGTTTACAAAAACTATAAATACAGTTGTGGGAAATCTACAGGACAGAAGGGAAATTAATTTGCTTAAATTTGCATGAACGTCATTAAATTGTGCTTGGATATGCTGGGGATTGAACCCAGGACCTCATACATGCAAAACATGCGCTCTACCACTGAGCTACATCCCCAATTAATCACAATCTTCTCTGTTTCGGTAGGTTTACGAAAACTATAAATCCAGCAGTGGGAACTCTACAGGACCGAAATGAAAGTCGTTTTCTCAAATTTGCATGAAATGCAGTTAATAAAGCTTGGAGATGCTGGGGATTGAACCCAGGACCTCATACATGCGAAGCATGCGCTCTACCACTGAGCTACATCCCCATATTATAACAAGCTTTGCTGCTTCTGAAGTTTTACAAACATTATAAGTCCAGTTGTGTGAACTTTATAGAACAGAAGTGAAACTATTTTGCTTAAATTTGCATGAACGTCATTAAATAGTGCTTGGAGATGCTGGGGATTGAACCCAGGACCTCATACATGCAAAGCATGCGCTCTACCACTGAGCTACATCCCCAATTAATCACAATCTTCTCTGTTTACGAAAACTATAAATACAGTTGTGGGAAGTCTACAGGACAAAAATGAAATTATTTTGCTTAAATTTGCATAAAAGTCATTAAAGTTTAAGCAGTGCTTGGAGATGCTGGGAATTGAACCCAGGACCTCATACATGCAAAGCATGCGCTCTACCACTGAGCTACATCCCCAATTAATCACAATCTTCTCTGTTTACGAAAACTATAAATACAGTTGTGGGAAGTCTACAGGACAGAAGTGAAATTATTTTGCTTAAATTTGCATAAAAGTCATTAAAGTTTAAGCAGTGCTTGGAGATGCTGGGAATTGAACCCAGGGCCTCATACATGCTAAGCATGCGCTCTACCACTGAGCTACATCCCCATATTGTAATGAGCTTTGCTGCTTCTGAAGTTTTACAAACACTATAAATCCAGTTGTGTGAGCTTTATAGAGCAGAAGTGAAATTATTTTGCTTAAATTTGCATGAAAGCCATTAAACCGTGCTTGGAGACGCTGGGGATTGAACCCAGAACCTCATACATGCAAAGCATGCGCTCTACCACTGAGCTACATTCCCAATTAATCACAATCTTCTCTGTTTCAGTAGGTTTACGAAAACTATAAATACAGTTGTGGGAAATCTACAGGACAGAAGGGAAATTAATTTGCTTAAATTTGCATGAACGTCATTAAATTGTGCTTGGAGATGCTGGGGATTGAACCCAGGACCTCATACATGCAGAGCATGCGCTCGACCACTGAGCTACATCCACAAATAAGCAAAGTCTTCTCTGTTTCTGTAGGTTTACGAAAACTATAAATCCAGCAGTGGGAACTCTACAGGACCGAAATGAAAGTCGTTTTCTCAAATTTGCATGAAATGCAGTTAATAAAGCTTGGAGATGCTGGGGATTGAACCCAGGACCTCATACATGCGAAGCATGCGCTCTACCACTGAGCTACATCCCCATATTGTAACGAGCTTTGCTGCTTCTGAAGTTTTACAAACACTATAAATCCAGTTGTGTGAACTTTTAGAGCAGAAGTGAAATTAATTTGCATGAAAGCCATTAAACAGTGCTTGGAGATGCTGGGGATTGAACCCAGGACCTCATACATGCAAAGCATGCGCTCTACCACTGAGCTACATCCCCAATTAACCACAATCTTCTCTGTTTCGGTAGGTTTACGAAAACTATAAATCCAGCAGTGGGAACTCTACAGGACCGAAATGAAAGTCGTTTTCTCAAATTTGCATGAAATGCAGTTAATAAAGCTTGGAGATGCTGGGGATTGAACCCAGGACCTCATACATGCGAAGCATGCGCTCTACCACTGAGCTACATCCCCATATTATAACAAGCTTTGCTGCTTCTGAAGTTTTACAAACATTATAAGTCCAGTTGTGTGAACTTTATAGAACAGAAGTGAAATTATTTTGCTTAAATTTGCATAAAAGTCATTAAAGTTTAAGCAGTGCTTGGAGATGCTGGGAATTGAACCCAGGGCCTCATACATGCTAAGCATGCGCTCTACCACTGAGCTACATCCCCATATTGTAACGAGCTTTGCTGCTTCTGAAGTTTTACAAACACTATAAATCCAGTTGTGTGAACTTTATAGAACAGAAGTGAAATTAATTTGCATGAAAGCCATTAAACAGTGCTTGGAGATTGAACCCAGGACCTCTTACATGCAAAGCATGCGCTCTACCACTGAGCTACATTCCCAATTAATCACAATCTTCTCTGTTTCAGTAGGTTTACGAAAACTATAAATACAGTTGTGGGAACTCTACAGGACAGAAGTGAAATTATTTTGCTTAAATTTGCATAAAAGTCATTAAAGTTTAAACTGTGCTTGGAGATGCTGGAAATTGAACCCAGGGCCTCATGCATGCTAAGCATGCGCTCGACCACTGAGCTATATCCACAATTAAGCAAAGTCTTCTCTGTTTCTGTAGGTTTACAAAAACTATAAATACAGTTGTGGGAAATATACAGGACAGAAGTGAAATTAATTTGCTTAAATTTGCATAAAAGTCATTAAAGTTTAAACAGTGCTTGGAGATGCTGGGGATTGAACCCAGGACCTCATACATGCAGAGCATGCGCTCGACCACTGAGCTATATCCACAATTAAGCAAAGTCTTCTCTGTTTCCGTAGGTTTACAAAAACTATAAATACAGTTGTGGGAAAGACACAGGACAGAAGTGAAATTAATTTGCATGAAGGTCATTAAATCATGCTTGGAGATGTTGGGGATTGAACCCAGGACCTCATACATGCAAAGCATGCGCTCTACCACTGAGCTACATCCCCAATTAATCATGATCTTCTCTGTTTCAGTAGGTTTGTGAAAACTATAAATACAGTTGTGGGAACTCTACAGGACAGAAGTGAAATTATTTTGCTTAAATTTGCATAAAAGTCATTAAAGTTTAAACAGTGCTTGGAATTGAACCCAGGGCCTCATGCATGCTAAGCATGCGCTCTACCACTGAGCTACATCCCCATACTGTAATGAGCTTTGCTGCTTCTGAAGTTTTACAAACACTATAAATCCAGTTGTGTGAGCTTTGTAGAACAGAAGTGAAATTATTTTGCTTAAATTTGCATGAAAGCCATTAAACAGTGCTTGGAGATGCTGGGGATTGAACCCAGGACCTCATACATGCAGAGCATGCGCTCGACCACTGAGCTATATCCACAATTAAGCAAAGTCTTCTCTGTTTCTGTAGGTTTACAAAAACTATAAATACAGTTGTGGGAAATATACAGGACAGAAGTGAAATTAATTTGCTTAAATTTGCATAAAAGTCATTAAAGTTTAAACAGTGCTTGGAGATGCTGGGGATTGAACCCAGGACCTCATACATGCAGAGCATGCGCTCGACCACTGAGCTATATCCACAATTAAGCATAGTCTTTTCTGTTTCTGTAGGTTTACAAAAACTATAAATACAGTTGTGGGAAATATACAGGACAGAAGTGAAATTATTTTGCTTAAATTTGCATAAAAGTCATTAAAGTTTAAACTGTGCTTGGAGATGCTGGAAATTGAACCCAGGGCCTCATGCATGCTAAGCATGCGCTCGACCACTGAGCTATATCCACAATTAAGCAAAGTCTTCTCTGTTTCTGTAGGTTTACAAAAACTATAAATGCAGTTGTGGGAAATATACAGGACAGAAGTGAAATTAATTTGCTTAAATTTGCATAAAAGTCATTAAAGTTCAAGCAGTGCTTGGAGATGCTGGGAATTGAACCCAGGACCTCACACATGCAAAGCATGCGCTCTACCACTGAGCTACATCCCCAATTAATCACAATCTTCTCTGTTTCGGTAGGTTTACGAAAACTATAAATACAGTTGTGGGAACTCTACAGGACAGAAGTGAAATTATTTTGCTTAAATTTGCATAAAAGTCATTAAAGTTTAAGCAGTGCTTGGAGATGCTGGGAATTGAACCCAGGGCCTCACACATGCTAAGCATGCGCTCTACCACTGAGCTAAATCCCCTTATTGTAACGAGTTTTGCTGCTTCTGAAGTTTTACAAACACTATAAATCCAGTTGTGTGAACTATATAGAACAGAAGTGAAATTATTTTGCTTAAATTTGCATGAAAGCCATTAAACAGTGCTTGGAGATGCTGGGGATTGAACCCAGGACCTCATACATGCAGAGCATGCGCTCGACCACTGAGCTATATCCCCAATTAAGCACAATCTTCTCTGTATCAGTAGGTTTACGAAAACTATAAATACAGTTGTGGGAACTCTACAGGACAGAAGTGAAATTATTTTCTTAAATGTCATTAAAGTTTAAACAGTGCTTGGAGATGCTGGGAATTGAACCCAGGGCCTCATGCATGCTAAGCATGCGCTCTACCACTGAGCTACATCCCCATATAGTAACAAGCTCTGCTGCTTCTGAAGTTTTACAAACACTATAAATTCAGTTGTGTGAACTTTTAGAGCAGAAGTGAAATTATTTTGCTTAAATTTGCATAAAAGTTTATACAGTGCTTGGAGATGCTGGGAATTGAACCCAGGGCATGCGCTCTACCACTGAGCTACATCCCCATATTGTAACGAGCTCTGCTGCTTCTGAAGTTTTACAAACACTATAAATCCAGTTGTGGGAACTCTACAGGACAGAAGTGAAATTATTTTGCTTAAATTTGCATAAAAGTCATTAAAGTTTAAACTGTGCTTGGAGATGCTGGGAATTGAACCCAGGGCCTCATACATGCTAAGCATGCGCTCTACCACTGAGCTACATCCCCTTATTGTAACGAGTTTTGCTGCTTCTGAAGTTTTACAAACACTATAAATCCAGTTGTGTGAACTATATAGAGCAGAAGTGAAATTATTTTGCTTAAATTTGCATGAAAGCCATTAAACAGTGCTTGGAGATGCTGGGGATTGAACCCAGGACCTCATACATGCAGAGCATGCGCTCGACCACTGAGCTACATCCACAATTAAGCAAAGTCTTCTCTGTTTCGGTAGGTTTACGAAAACTATAAATACAGTTGTGGGAACTCTACAGGACAGAAGTGAAATTATTTTGCTTAAATGTCATTAAAGTTTAAACAGTGCTTGGAGATGCTGGGAATTGAACCCAGGGCCTCATGCATGCTAAGCATGCGCTCTACCACTGAGCTACATCCCCACATTGTAACAAGCTCTGCTGCTTCTGAAGTTTTACAAACACTATAAATTCAGTTGTGTGAACTTTTAGAGCAGAAGTGAAATTATTTTGCTTAAATTTGCATAAAAGTCATTAAAGTTTAAACTGTGCTTGGAGATGCTGGAAATTGAACCCAGGGCCTCATGCATGCTAAGCATGCGCTCGACCACTGAGCTATATCCACAATTAAGCAAAGTCTTCTCTGTTTCTGTAGGTTTACAAAAACTATAAATACAGTTGTGGGAAATTTACAGGACAGAAGTGAAATTAATTTGCTTAAATTTGCATAAAAGTCATTAAAGTTTAAACAGTGCTTGGAGATGCTGGGGATTGAACCCAGGACCTCATACATGCAGAGCATGCGCTCGACCACTGAGCTATATCCACAATTAAGCAAAGTCTTCTCTGTTTCGGTAGGTTTACAAAAACTATAAATACAGTTGTGGGAAATCTACAGGACAGAAGGGAAATTAATTTGCTTAAATTTGCATGAACGTCATTAAATTGTGCTTGGAGATGCTGGGGATTGAACCCAGGACCTCATACATGCAAAGCATGCGCTCTACCACTGAGCTACATCCCCAATTAATCACAATCTTCTCTGTTTCGGTAGGTTTACGAAAACTATAAATCCAGTTGTGGGAACTCTACAGGACCGAAATGAAAGTTTTTCTCAAATTTGCATGAAATGCAGTTAATAAAGCTTGGAGATGCTGGGGATTGAACCCAGGACCTCATACATGCAAGCATGCGCTCTACCACTGAGCTACATCCCCATATTATAACAAGCTTTGCTGCTTCTGAAGTTTTACAAACACTATAAATCCAGTTGTGTGAACTTTATAGAACAGAAGTGAAATTATTTTGCTTAAATTTGCATGAAAGCCATTAAACAGTGCTTGGAGATGCTGGGGATTGAACCCAGGACCTCATACATGCAAAGCATGCGCTCTACCACTGAGCTACATCCCCAATTATCACAATCTTCTCTGTTTACGAAAACTATAAATACAGTTGTGGGAACTCTACAGGACAGAAGTGAAATTATTTTGCTTAAATTTGCATAAAAGTCATTAAAGTTTAAACAGTGCTTGGAGATGCTGGGAATTGAACCCAGGGCCTCATACATGCTAAGCATGCGCTCTACCACTGAGCTACATCCCCATATTGTAACGAGCTTTGCTGCTTCTGAAGTTTTACAAAAACTATAAATCCAGTTGTGTGAACTTTATAGAACAGAAGTGAAATTAATTAATTTGCATGAAAGTCATTAAACAGTGCTTGGAGATTGGGAATTGAACCCAGGACCTCATACATGCAAAGCATGCGCTCTACCACTGAGCTACATCCCAATTAATCACAATCTTCTCTGTTTCTGTAGGTTTACGAAAACTATAAATACAGTTGTGGGAACTCTACAGGACAGAAGTGAAATTATTTTGCTTAAATTTGCATAAAAGTCATTAAACAGTGCTTGGAGATGCTGGGAATTGAACCCAGGCCTCATACATGCTAAGCATGCGCTCTACCACTGAGCTACATCCCCATATTGTAACGAGCTTCTCTGCTTCTGAAGTTTTACAAACACTATAAATACAGTTGTGTGAACTTATAGGACAGAAGTGAAATTATTTTGCTTAAATTTGCATGAAAGCCATTAAACAGTGCTTGGAGATGCTGTGGATTGAACCCAGGACCTCATACATGCAGAGCATGCGCTCGACCACTGAGCTATATCCACAATTAAGCAAAGTCTTCTCTGTTTCTGTAGGTTTACAAAAACTATAAATACAGTTGTGGGAACTCTACAGGACAGAGGTGAAATTATTTTGCTTAAATTTGCATGAAAGTCATTAAAGTTTAAACAGTGCTTGGAGATGCTGGGAATTGAACCCAGGACCTCATGCATGCTAAGCATGCGCTCTACCACTGAGCTACATCCCCATATTGTAACGAGCTCTGCTGCTTCTGAAGTTTTACAAACACTATAAATCCAGTTGTGTGAACTTTTAGAGCAGAAGTGAAATTATTTTGCTTAAATTGCATAAAAGTCATTAAAGTTTAGTGCTTGGAGATGCTGGAAATTGAACCCAGGGCCTCATGCATGCTAAGCATGCGCTCGACCACTGAGCTATATCCACAATTAAGCAAAGTCTTCTCTGTTTCTGTAGGTTTACAAAAACTATAAATACAGTTGTGGGAAATATACAGGACAGAAGTGAAATTAATTTGCTTAAAATTGCATAAAAGTCATTAAAGTTTAAACAGTGCTTGGAGATGCTGGGGATTGAACCCAGGACCTCATACATGCAGAGCATGCGCTCGACCACTGAGCTATATCCACAATTAAGCAAAGTCTTCTCTGTTTCCGTAGGTTTACAAAAACTATAAATACAGTTGTGGGAAGACACAGGACAGAAGTGAAATTAATTTGCATGAAGGTCATTAAATCATGCTTGGAGATGTTGGGGATTGAACCCAGGACCTCATACATGCAAAGCATGCGCTCTACCACTGAGCTACATCCCCAATTAATCATGATCTTCTCTGTTTCAGTAGGTTTGTGAAAACTATAAATACAGTTGTGGGACTCTACAGGACAGAAGTGAAATTATTTTGCTTAAATTTGCATAAAAGTCATTAAAGTTTAAGACAGTGCTTGGAATTGAACCCAGGGCCTCATGCATGCTAAGCATGCGCTCTACCACTGAGCTACATCCCCATACTGTAATCAGAGCTTTGCTGCTTCTGAAGTTTTACAAACACTATAAATCCAGTTGTGTGAGCTTGTAGACAGAAGTGAAATTATTTTGCTTAAATTTGCATGAAAGCCATTAAACAGTGCTTGGAGATGCTGGGGATTGAACCCAGGACCTCATACATGCAGAGCATGCGCTCGACCACTGAGCTATATCCACAATTAAGCAAAGTCTTTTCTGTTTCTGTAGGTTTACAAAAACTATAAATACAGTTGTGGGAAATATACAGGACAGAAGTGAAATTATTTTGCTTAAATATGCATAAAAGTCATTAAAGTTTAAACTGTGCTTGGAGATGCTGGAAATTGAACCCAGGCCTCATGCATGCTAAGCATGCGCTCGACCACTGAGCTATATCCACAATTAAGCAAAGTCTTCTCTGTTTCTGTAGGTTTACAAAAACTATAAATACAGTTGTGGGAAATATACAGGACAGAAGTGAAATTAATTTGCTTAAATTTGCATAAAAGTCATTAAAGTTTAAACAGTGCTTGGAGATGCTGGGATTGAACCCAGGACCTCATACATGCAGAGCATGCGCTCGACCACTGAGCTATATCCACAATTAAGCAAAGTCTTCTCTGTTTCCGTAGTTTTACAAAAACTATAAATACAGTTGTGGGAAAGACACAGGACAGAAGTGAAATTAATTTGCATGAAGGTCATTAAATCATGCTTGGAGATGTTGGGGATTGAACCCAGGACCTCATACATGCAAAGCATGCGCTCTACCACTGAGCTACATCCCCAATTAATCATGATCTTCTCTGTTTCAGTAGGTTTGTGAAAACTATAAATACAGTTGTGGGAACTCTACAGGACAGAAGTGAAATTATTTTGCTTAAATTTGCATAAAAGTCATTAAAGTTTAAACATGTGCTTGAATTGAACCCAGGGCCTCATGCATGCTAAGCATGCGCTCTACCACTGAGCTACATCCCCATACTGTAACGAGCTTTGCTGCTTCTGAAGTTTTACAAACACTATAAATCCAGTTGTGTGAGCTTTATAGAACAGAAGTGAAATTATTTTGCTTAAATTTGCATGAAAGCCATTAAACAGTGCTTGGAGATGCTGGGATTGAACCCAGGACCTCATACATGCAGAGCATGCGCTCGACCACTGAGCTATATCCACAATTAAGCAAAGTCTTTCTGTTTCTGTAGGTTTACAAAAACTATAAATACAGTTGTGGGAAATATACAGGACAGAAGTGAAATTAATTTGCTTAAATATGCATAAAAGTCATTAAAGTTTAAACAATGCTTAGAGATGCTGGGGATTGAACCCAGGACCTCATACATGCAAAGCATGCGCTCTACCACTGAGCTACATCCCCAATTAATCACAATCTTCTCTGTTTCGGTAGGTTTACGAAAACTATAAATACAGTTGTGGGAACTCTACAGGACAGAAGTGAAATTATTTGCTTAAATTTGCATAAAAGTCATTAAATTCAAGCAGTGCTTGGAGATGCTGGGAATTGAACCCAGGACCTCATACATGCAAAGCATGCGCTCTACCACTGAGCTACATCCCCAATTAATCACAATCTTCTCTGTTTCGGTAGTTTACGAAAACTATAAATACAGTTGTGGAACTCTACAGACAGAAGTGAAATTATTTTGCTTAAATTTGCATAAAAGTCATTAAAGTTTAAGCAGTGCTTGGAGATGCTGGGAATTGAACCCAGGGCCTCACACATGCTAAGCATGCGCTCTACCACTGAGCTACATCCCCATTATTGTAACGAGTTTTGCTGCTTCTGAAGTTTTACAAACACTATAAAT
This sequence comes from Aspiorhynchus laticeps, assembly GCA_023376895.1. Taxonomy (NCBI): domain Eukaryota; kingdom Metazoa; phylum Chordata; class Actinopteri; order Cypriniformes; family Cyprinidae; genus Aspiorhynchus; species Aspiorhynchus laticeps. The sequence continues at coordinate 14,842 of JALXFT010003768.1, forward strand.
CCAGTTGTGTGAACTATATAGAACAGAAGTGAAATTATTTTGCTTAAATTTGCATGAAAGCCATTAAACAGTGCTTGGAGATGCTGGGGATTGAACCCAGGACCTCATACATGCAAGCATGCGCTCGACCACTGAGCTATATCCCCAATTAAGCAAATCTTCTCTGTTTCTGTAGGTTTACGAAAACTATAAATACAGTTGTGGGAACTCCACAGGACAGAAGTGAAATTATTTTTCCTTAAATGTCATTAAAGTTTAAACAGTGCTTGGAGATGCTGGGAATTGAACCCAGGGCCTCATGCATGCTAAGCATGCGCTCTACCACTGAGCTACATCCCCAATAGTAACAAGCTCTTGCTGCTTCTGAAGTTTTACAAACACTATAATTCAGTTGTGTGAACTTTTAGAGCAGAAGTGAAATTATTTTGCTTAAATTTGCATAAAAGTGTTTATACAGTGCTTGGAGATGCTGGGAATTGAACCCAGGCATGCGCTCTACCACTGAGCTACATCCCCATATTGTAACGAGCTCTGCTGCTTCTGAAGTTTTACAAACACTATAAATCCAGTTGTGGGAACTCTACAGGACAGAAGTGAAATTATTTTGCTTAAATTTGCATAAAAGTCATTAAAGTTTAAACTGTGCTTGGAGATGCTGGGAATTGAACCCAGGGCCTCATACATGCTAAGCATGCGCTCTACCACTGAGCTACATCCCCATATTGTAACGAGTTTTGCTGCTTCTGAAGTTTTACAAACACTATAAATCCAGTTGTGTGAACTATATAGAACAGAAGTGAAATTATTTTGCTTAAATTTGCATGAAAGCCATTAAACAGTGCTTGGAGATGCTGTGGATTGAACCCAGGACCTCATACATGCAGAGCATGCGCTCGACCACTGAGCTACATCCACAATTAAGCAAAGTCTTCTCTGTTTCGTAGGTTTACGAAAACTATAAATACAGTTGTGGGAACTCTACAGGACAGAAGTGAAATTATTTTGCTTAAATGTCATTAAAGTTTAAACAGTGCTTGGAGATGCTGGGAATTGAACCCAGGGCCTCATGCATGCTAAGCATGCGCTCTACCACTGAGCTACATCCCCAATTGTAACTAGCTCTGCTGCTTCTGAAGTTTTACAAACACTATAAATTCAGTTGTGTGAACTTTTAGAGCAGAAGTGAAATTATTTTGCTTAAATTTGCATAAAAGTCATTAAAGTTTAAACAGTGCTTGGAGATGCTGGGAATTGAACCCAGGGCCTCATGCATGCTAAGCATGCGCTCTACCACTGAGCTACATCCCCAATTAAGCAAAGTCTTCTCTGTTTCTGTAGTTTACAAAAACTATAAATACAGTTGTGGGAAATATACAGGACAGAAGTGAAATTAATTTGCTTAAATTTGCATAAAAGTCATTAAAGTTTAAACAGTGCTTGGAGATGCTGGGGATTGAACCCAGGACCTCATACATGCAGAGCATGCGCTCGACCACTGAGCTACATCCACAATTAAGCAAAGTCTTCTCTGTTTCGGTAGGTTTACAAAAACTATAAATACAGTTGTGGGAAATCTACAGGACAGAAGTGAAATTAATTTGCTTAAATTTGCATGAAAGTCATTAAATTGTGCTTGGAGATGCTGGGGATTGAACCCAGGACCTCATACATGCAAAGCATGCGCTCTACCACTGAGCTACATCCCCAATTAATCACAATCTTCTCTGTTTCGTAGGTTTACGAAAACTATAAATCCAGTTGTGGGAACTCTACAGGACCGAAATGAAAGTCGTTTTCTTAAATTTGCATGAAATGCAGTTAATAAAGCTTGGAGATGCTGGGGATTGAACCCAGGACCTCATACATGCAAGCATGCGCTCTACCACTGAGCTACATCCCCATATTATAACAAGCTTTGCTGCTTCTGAAGTTTTACAAACACTATAAATCCAGTTGTGTGAACTTTATAGAACAGAAGTGAAATTATTTTGCTTAAATTTTGCATGAAAGTCATTAAATAGTGCTTGGAGATGCTGGGGATTGAACCCAGGACCTCATACATGCAAAGCATGCGCTCTACCACTGAGCTACATCCCCAATTAATCACAATCTTCTCTGTTTACGACAAAACTATAAATACAGTTGTGGGAATCTACAGGACAGAAGTGAAATTATTTTGCTTAAATTTGCATGAAATCCATTAATACGTGCTTGGAGATGCTGGGGATTGAACCCAGAACCTCATACATGCAAAGCATGCGCTCTACCACTGAGCTACATTCCCAATTAACCACAATCTTCTCTGTTTCTGTAGTTTACGAAAACTATAAATACAGTTGTGGGAACTCTACAGGACAGAAGTGAAATTATTTTGCTTAAATTTGCATAAAAGTCATTAAAATTTAAACAGTGCTTGGAGATGCTGGGAATTGAACCCAGGGCCTCATGCATGCTAAGCATGCGCTCTACCACTGAGCTACATCCCCATATTGTAACGAGCTTTGCTGCTTCTGAAGTTTTACAAACACTATAAATCCAGTTGTGTGAACTTTATAGAGCAGAAGTGAAATTATTTTGCTTAAATTTGCATGAAAGCCATTAAACAGTGCTTGGAGATGCTGGGGATTGAACCCAGGACCTCATACATGCAAAGCATGCGCTCTACCACTGAGCTACATCCCCAATTAATCACAATCTTCTCTATTTCTGTAGGTTTACAAAAACTATAAATACAGTTGTGGGAAATCTACAGGACAGAAGGGAAATTAATTTGCTTAAATGTCATTAAATTGTGCTTGGAGATGCTGGGGATTGAACCCAGGACCTCATACATGCAGAGCATGCGCTCGACCACTGAGCTATATCCACAATTAAGCAAAGTCTTCTCTGTTTCCGTAGGTTTACAAAAACTATAAATACAGTTGTGGGAAAGACACAGGACAGAAGTGAAATTAATTTGCATGAAGGTCATTAAATCATGCTTGGAGATGTTGGGGATTGAACCCAGGACCTCATACATGCAAAGCATGCGCTCTACCACTGAGCTACATCCCCAATTAATCATGATCTTCTCTGTTTCAGTAGGTTTGTGAAAACTATAAATACAGTTGTGGGAACTCTACAGGACAGAAGTGAAATTATTTTGCTTAAATTTGCATAAAAGTCATTAAAGTTTAAACAGTGCTTGGAATTGAACCCAGGGCCTCATGCATGCTAAGCATGCGCTCTACCACTGAGCTACATCCCCATACTGTAATGAGCTTTGCTGCTTCTGAAGTTTTACAAACACTATAAATCCAGTTGTGTGAACTTTGTAGAACAGAAGTGAAATTATTTTGCTTAAATTTGCATGAAAGCCATTAAACAGTGCTTGGAGATGCTGGGGATTGAACCCAGGACCTCATACATGCAAAGCATGCGCTCGACCACTGAGCTATATCCACAATTAAGCAAAGTCTTCTCTGTTTCTGTAGGTTTACAAACACTATAAATACAGTTGTGGGAAATATACAGGACAGAAGTGAAATTAATTTGCTTAAATTTGCATAAAAGTCATTAAAGTTTAAACAGTGCTTGGAGATGCTGGGGATTGAACCCAGGACCTCATACATGCAGAGCATGCGCTCTACCACTGAGCTATATCCACAATTAAGCAAAGTCTTTTCTGTTTCTGTAGGTTTACAAAAACTATAAATACAGTTGTGGGAAATATACAGGACAGAAGTGAAATTATTTTGCTTAAATATGCATAAAAGTCATCAAAGTTTAAACTGTGCTTGGAGATGCTGGAAATTGAACCCAGGCCTCATACATGCTAAGCATGCGCTCTACCACTGAGCTACATCCACAATTAAGCAAAGTCTTCTCTGTTTCTGTAGGTTTACAAAAACTATAAATACAGTTGTGGGAAATATACAGGACAGAAGTGAAATTAATTTGCTTAAATTTGCATAAAAGTCATTAAAGTTCAAGCAGTGCTTGGAGATGCTGGGAATTGAACCCAGGACCTCACACATGCAAAGCATGCGCTCTACCACTGAGCTACATCCCCAATTAATCACAATCTTCTCTGTTTCGGTAGTTTACGAAAACTATAAATACAGTTGTGGGAACTCTACAGGACAGAAGTGAAATTATTTTGCTTAAATTTGCATAAAAGTCATTAAAGTTTAAGCAGTGCTTGGAGATGCTGGGAATTGAACCCAGGGCCTCATGCATGCTAAGCATGCGCTCTACCACTGAGCTAAATCCCCTTATTGTAACGAGTTTTGCTGCTTCTGAAGTTTTACAAACACTATAAATCCAGTTGTGTGAACTATATAGAACAGAAGTGAAATTATTTTGCTTAAATTTGCATGAAAGCCATTAAACAGTGCTTGGAGATGCTGGGGATTGAACCCAGGACCTCATACATGCAGAGCATGCGCTCGACCACTGAGCTATATCCCCAATTAAGCACAATCTTCTCTGTATCAGTAGGTTTACGAAAACTATAAATACAGTTGTGGGAACTCTACAGGACAGAAGTGAAATTATTTTGCTTAAATGTCATTAAAGTTTAAACAGTGCTTGGAGATGCTGGGAATTGAACCCAGGGCCTCATGCATGCTAAGCATGCGCTCTACCACTGAGCTACATCCCCATATAGTAACAAGCTCTGCTGCTTCTGAAGTTTTACAAACACTATAAATTCAGTTGTGTGAACTTTTAGAGCAGAAGTGAAATTATTTTGCTTAAATTTGCATAAAAGTTTATACAGTGCTTGGAGATGCTGGAATTGAACCCAGGGCATGCGCTCTACCACTGAGCTACATCCCCATATTGTAACGAGCTCTGCTGCTTCTGAAGTTTTACAAACACTATAAATCCAGTTGTGGGAACTCTACAGGACAGAAGTGAAATTATTTTGCTTAAATTTGCATAAAAGTCATTAAAGTTTAAACTGTGCTTGGAGATGCTGGGAATTGAACCCAGGGCCTCATACATGCTAAGCATGCGCTCTACCACTGAGCTACATCCCCATATTGTAACGAGTTTTGCTGCTTCTGAAGTTTTACAAACACTATAAATCCAGTTGTGTGAACTATATAGAGCAGAAGTGAAATTATTTTGCTTAAATTTGCATGAAAGCCATTAAACAGTGCTTGGAGATGCTGTGGATTGAACCCAGGACCTCATACATGCAGAGCATGCGCTCGACCACTGAGCTACATCCACAATTAAGCAAAGTCTTCTCTGTTTCGGTAGGTTTACGAAAACTATAAATACAGTTGTGGGAACTCTACAGGACAGAAGTGAAATTATTTTGCTTAAATGTCATTAAAGTTTAAACAGTGCTTGGAGATGCTGGGAATTGAACCCAGGGCCTCATGCATGCTAAGCATGCGCTCTACCACTGAGCTACATCCCCACATTGTAACTAGCTCTGCTGCTTCTGAAGTTTTACAAACACTATAAATTCAGTTGTGTGAACTTTTAGAGCAGAAGTGAAATTATTTTGCTTAAATTTGCATAAAAGTCATTAAAGTTTAAACTGTGCTTGGAGATGCTGGAAATTGAACCCAGGGCCTCATGCATGCTAAGCATGCGCTCGACCACTGAGCTATATCCACAATTAAGCAAAGTCTTCTCTGTTTCTGTAGGTTTACAAAAACTATAAATACAGTTGTGGGAAATATACAGGACAGAAGTGAAATTAATTTGCTTAAATTTGCATAAAAGTCATTAAAGTTTAAACAGTGCTTGGAGATGCTGGGGATTGAACCCAGGACCTCATACATGCAGAGCATGCGCTCGACCACTGAGCTATATCCACAATTAAGCAAAGTCTTCTCTGTTTCGGTAGGTTTACAAAAACTATAAATACAGTTGTGGGAAATCTACAGGACAGAAGTGAAATTAATTTGCTTAAATTTGCATGAACGTCATTAAATCGTGCTTGGAGACGCTGGGGATTGAACCCAGGACCTCATACATGCAAAGCATGCGCTCTACCACTGAGCTACATCCCCAATTAATCACAATCTTCTCTGTTTCGGTAGGTTTACGAAAACTATAAATACAGTTGTGGGAACTCTACAGGACAGAAGTGAAATTATTTTGCTTAAATTTGCATGAAATGCAGTTAATAAAGCTTGGAGATGCTGGGGATTGAACCCAGGACCTCATACATGCGAAGCATGCGCTCTACCACTGAGCTACATCCCCATATTATAACAAGCTTTGCTGCTTCTGAAGTTTTACAAACATATAAATCCAGTTGTGTGAACTTTATAGAACAGAAGTGAAATTATTTTGCTTAAATTTGCATGAAAGTCATTAAATAGTGCTTGGAGATGCTGGGGATTGAACCCAGGACCTCATACATGCAAAGCATGCGCTCTACCACTGAGCTACATCCCCAATTAATCACAATCTTCTCTGTTTTACGAAAACTATAAATACAGTTGTGGGAAGTCTACAGGACAGAAGTGAAATTATTTTGCTTAAATTTGCATAAAAGTCATTAAAGTTTAAGCAGTGCTTGGAGATGCTGGGAATTGAACCCAGGACCTCACACATGCAAAGCATGCGCTCTACCACTGAGCTACATCCCCAATTAATCACAATCTTCTCTGTTTACGAAAACTATAAATACAGTTGTGGGAACTCTACAGGACAGAAGTGAAATTATTTTGCTTAAATTTGCATAAAAGTCATTAAAGTTTAAGCAGTGCTTGGAGATGCTGGGAATTGAACCCAGGGCCTCATACATGCTAAGCATGCGCTCTACCACTGAGCTACATCCCCTTATTGTAACGAGCTTTGCTGCTTCTGAAGTTTTACAAACACTATAAGTCCAGTTGTGTGAACTTTATAGATCAGAAGTGAAATTATTTTGCTTAAATTTGCATGAAAGCCATTAAACAGTGCTTGGAGATGCTGGGGATTGAACCCAGAACCTCATACATGCAAAGCATGCGCTCTACCACTGAGCTACATCCCAATTAATTACAATCTTCTCTGTTTCGCTAGGTTTACCAAAACTATAAATACAGTTGTGGGAACTCTACAGGACAGAAGTGAAATTAATTTGCTTAAATTTGCATGAAAGTCATTAAATTGTGCTTGGAGATGCTGGGGATTGAACCCAGGACCTCATACATGCAGAGCATGCGCTCTACCACTGAGCTACATCCACAAATAAGCAAAGTCTTCTCTGTTTCTGTAGGTTTACGAAAACTATAAATCCAGTTGTGGGAACTCTACAGGACAGAAATGAAATTATTTTCTTAAATTTGCATGAAATGCAGTTAATAAAGCTTGGAGATGCTGGGGATTGAACCCAGGACCTCATACATGCGAAGCATGCGCTCTACCACTGAGCTACATCCCCATATTGTAACGAGCTTTGCTGCTTCTGAAGTTTTACAAACACTATAAATCCAGTTGTGTGAACTTTTAGAGCAGAAGTGAAATTAATTTTGCATGAAAGCCATTAAACAGTGCTTGGAGATGCTGGGGATTGAACCCAGGACCTCATACATGCAAAGCATGCGCTCTACCACTGAGCTACATCCCCAATTAATCACAATCTTCTCTGTTTCGGTAGGTTTACGAAAACTATAAATCCAGTTGTGGGAACTCTACAGGACAGAAGTGAAATTATTTTCTTAAATTTGCATGAAAGCAGTTAATAAAGCTTGGAGATGCTGGGGATTGAACCCAGGACCTCATACATGCGAAGCATGCGCTCTACCACTGAGCTACATCCCCAATTATAACAAGCTTTGCTGCTTCTGAAGTTTTACAAACACTATAAATCCAGTTGTGTGAACTTTATAGAACAGAAGTGAAATTATTTTGCTTAAATTTGCATGAAAGTCATTAAATAGTGCTTGGAGATGCTGGGATTGAACCCAGGACCTCATACATGCAAAGCATGCGCTCTACCACTGAGCTACATCCCCAATTAATCACAATCTTCTCTGTTTACGAAAACTATAAATACAGTTGTGGAACTCTACAGGACAGAAGTGAAATTATTTTGCTTAAATTTGCATGAAATCATTAATACGTGCTTGGAGATGCTGGGGATTGTACCCAGGACCTCATACATGCAAAGCATGCGCTCTACCACTGAGCTACATCCCCAATTAATCACAATCTTCTCTGTTTCAGTAGGTTTACGAAAACTATAAATACAGTTGTGGGAACTCTACAGGACAGAAGTGAAATTATTTTGCTTAAATTTGCATGAAAGTCATTAAAGTTTAAACAGTGCTTGGAGATGCTGGGAATTGAACCCAGGGCCTCATGCATGCTAAGCATGCGCTCTACCACTGAGCTACATCCCCATATTGTAACGAGCTTTGCTGCTTCTGAAGTTTTACAAACACTATAAATCCAGTTGTGTGAACTTTATAGAGCAGAAGTGAAATTATTTTGCTTAAATTTGCATGAAAGCCATTAAACAGTGCTTGGAGATGCTGGGATTGAACCCAGGACCTCATACATGCAAAGCATGCGCTCTACCACTGAGCTACATCCCCAATTAATCACAATCTTCTCTGTTTCTGTAGGTTTACAAAAACTATAAATACAGTTGTGGGAAATCTACAGGACAGAAGGGAAATTAATTTGCTTAAATTTGCATGAACGTCATTAAATTGTGCTTGGAGATGCTGGGGATTGAACCCAGGACCTCATACATGCAGAGCATGCGCTCGACCACTGAGCTATATCCACAATTAAGCAAAGTCTTCTCTGTTTCCGTAGGTTTACAAAAACTATAAATACAGTTGTGGGAAAGACACAGGACAGAAGTGAAATTAATTTGCATGAAGGTCATTAAATCATGCTTGGAGATGTTGGGGATTGAACCCAGGACCTCATACATGCAAAGCATGCGCTCTACCACTGAGCTACATCCCAATTAATCATGATCTTCTCTGTTTCTGTAGGTTTTGAAAACTATAAATACAGTTGTGGGAACTCTACAGGACAGAAGTGAAATTATTTTGCTTAAATTTGCATAAAAGTCATTAAAGTTTAAACAGTGCTTGGAATTGAACCCAGGGCCTCATGCATGCTAAGCATGCGCTCTACCACTGAGCTACATCCCCATATTGTAATGAGCTTTGCTGCTTCTGAAGTTTTACAAACACTATAAATCCAGTTGTGTGAACTTTGTAGAACAGAAGTGAAATTATTTTGCTTAAATTTGCATGAAAGCCATTAAACAGTGCTTGGAGATGCTGGGGATTGAACCCAGGACCTCATACATGCAGAGCATGCGCTCTACCACTGAGCTACATCCACAATTAAGCAAAGTCTTCTCTGTTTCTGTAGGTTTACAAAAACTATAAATACAGTTGTGGGAAATATACAGGACAGAAGTGAAATTAATTTGCTTAAATTTGCATAAAAGTCATTAAAGTTTAAACAGTGCTTGGAGATGCTGGGGATTGAACCCAGGACCTCATACATGCAGAGCATGCGCTCGACCACTGAGCTATATCCACAATTAAGCATAGTCTTTTCTGTTTCTGTAGGTTTACAAAAACTATAAATACAGTTGTGGGAAATATACAGGACAGAAGTGAAATTATTTTGCTTAAATATGCATAAAAGTCATCAAAGTTTAAACTGTGCTTGGAGATGCTGGAATTGAACCCAGGGCCTCATGCATGCTAAGCATGCGCTCGACCACTGAGCTACATCCACAATTAAGCAAAGTCTTCTCTGTTTCTGTAGGTTTACAAAAACTATAAATACAGTTGTGGGAAATATACAGGACAGAAGTGAAATTAATTTGCTTAAATTTGCATAAAAGTCATTAAAGTTCAAGCAGTGCTTGGAGATGCTGGGAATTGAACCCAGGACCTCATACATGCAAAGCATGCGCTCTACCACTGAGCTACATCCCCAATTAATCACAATCTTCTCTGTTTCGGTAGGTTTACGAAAACTATAAATACAGTTGTGGGAACTCTACAGGACAGAAGTGAAATTATTTTGCTTAAATTTGCATAAAAGTCATTAAAGTTTAAGCAGTGCTTGGAGATGCTGGGAATTGAACCCAGGGCCTCATACATGCTAAGCATGCGCTCTACCACTGAGCTACATCCCCTTATTGTAACAAGCTTTGCTGCTTCTGAAGTTTTACAAACACTATAAATCCAGTTGTGTGAACTTTATAGAACAGAAGTGAAACTATTTTGCTTAAATTTGCATGAAAGCCATTAAACAGTGCTTGGAGATGCTGGGGATTGAACCCAGGACCTCATACATGCAGAGCATGCGCTCGACCACTGAGCTACATCCCCAATTAAGCACAATCTTCTCTGTTTCAGTAGGTTTACGAAAACTATAAATACAGTTGTGGGAACTCTACAGGACAGAAGTGAAATTATTTTGCATGAAAGTCATTAAAGTTTAAACAGTGCTTGGAGATGCTGGGAATTGAACCCAGGGCCTCATGCATGCTAAGCATGCGCTCTACCACTGAGCTACATCCCCATATAGTAACAAGCTCTGCTGCTTCTGAAGTTTTACAAACACTATAAATTCAGTTGTGTGAACTTTTAGAGCAGAAGTGAAATTATTTTGCTTAAATTTGCATAAAAGTTTATACAGTGCTTGGAGATGCTGGGAATTGAACCCAGGGCATGCGCTCTACCACTGAGCTACATCCCCATATTGTAACGAGCTCTGCTGCTTCTGAAGTTTTACAAACACTATAAATCCAGTTGTGGGAACTCTACAGGACAGAAGTGAAATTATTTTGCTTAAATTTGCATAAAAGTCATTAAAGTTTAAACAGTGCTTGGAGATGCTGGGAATTGAACCCAGGGCCTCATACATGCTAAGCATGCGCTCTACCACTGAGCTACATCCCCTTATTGTAACGAGTTTTGCTGCTTCTGAAGTTTTACAAACACTATAAATCCAGTTGTGTGAACTATATAGAGCAGAAGTGAAATTATTTTGCTTAAATTTGCATGAAAGCCATTAAACAGTGCTTGGAGATGCTGGGGATTGAACCCAGGACCTCATACATGCAGAGCATGCGCTCGACCACTGAGCTACATCCACAATTAAGCAAAGTCTTCTCTGTTTCGGTAGGTTTACGAAAACTATAAATACAGTTGTGGGAACTCTACAGGACAGAAGTGAAATTATTTTGCTTAAATGTCATTAAAGTTTAAACAGTGCTTGGAGATGCTGGGAATTGAACCCAGGGCCTCATGCATGCTAAGCATGCGCTCTACCACTGAGCTACATCCCCAATTGTAACAAGCTCTGCTGCTTCTGAAGTTTTACAAACACTATAAATTCAGTTGTGTGAACTTTTAGAGCAGAAGTGAAATTATTTTGCTTAAATTTGCATAAAAGTCATTAAAGTTTAAACTGTGCTTGGAGATGCTGGAAATTGAACCCAGGGCCTCATGCATGCTAAGCATGCGCTCGACCACTGAGCTATATCCACAATTAAGCAAAGTCTTCTCTGTTTCTGTAGGTTTACAAAAACTATAAATACAGTTGTGGGAAATATACAGGACAGAAGTGAAATTAATTTGCTTAAATTTGCATAAAAGTCATTAAAGTTTAAACAGTGCTTGGAGATGCTGGGGATTGAACCCAGGACCTCATACATGCAGAGCATGCGCTCGACCACTGAGCTATATCCACAATTAAGCAAAGTCTTCTCTGTTTCTGTAGGTTTACAAAAACTATAAATACAGTTGTGGGAAATCTACAGGACAGAAGTGAAATTAATTTGCTTAAATTTGCATGAACGTCATTAAATAGTGCTTGGAGATGCTGGGGATTGAACCCAGGACCTCATACATGCAAAGCATGCGCTCTACCACTGAGCTACATCCCCATATTATAACAAGCTTTGCTGCTTCTGAAGTTTTACAAACACTATAAATCCAGTTGTGTGAACTTTATAGAACAGAAGTGAAATTATTTTGCTTAAATTTGCATGAAAGTCATTAAATAGTGCTTGGAGATGCTGGGGATTGAACCCAGGACCTCATACATGCAAAGCATGCGCTCTACCACTGAGCTACATCCCCAATTAATCACAATCTTCTCTGTTTACGAAAACTATAAATACAGTTGTGGGAACTCTACAGGACAGAAGTGAAATTATTTTCCTTAAATGTCATTAAAGTTTAAGCAGTGCTTGGAGATGCTGGGAATTGAACCCAGGACCTCATACATGCAAAGCATGCGCTCTACCACTGAGCTACATCCCCAATTAATCACAATCTTCTCTGTTTACGAAAACTATAAATACAGTTGTGGGAAGTCTACAGGACAGAAGTGAAATTATTTTGCTTAAATTTGCATAAAAGTCATTAAAGTTTAAGCAGTGCTTGGAGATGCTGGGAATCGAACCCAGGGCCTCATACATGCTAAGCATGCGCTCTACCACTGAGCTACATCCCCATATTGTAATGAGCTTTGCTGCTTCTGAAGTTTTACAAACACTATAAATCCAGTTGTGTGAACTTTATAGAGCAGAAGTGAAATTATTTTGCTTAAATTTGCATGAAAGCCATTAAACCGTGCTTGGAGATGCTGGGGATTGAACCCAGGACCTCATACATGCAAAGCATGCGCTCTACCACTGAGCTACATTCCCAATTAATCACAATCTTCTCTGTTTCAGTAGGTTTACGAAAACTATAAATACAGTTGTGGGAAATCTACAGGACAGAAGGAAATTAATTTGCTTAAATTTGCATGAAAGTCATTAAATTGTGCTTGGAGATGCTGGGGATTGAACCCAGGACCTCATACATGCAGAGCATGCGCTCGACCACTGAGCTACATCCACAAATAAGCAAAGTCTTCTCTGTTTCTGTAGGTTTACGAAAACTATAAATCCAGCAGTGGGAACTCTACAGGACCGAAATGAAAGTCGTTTTCTCAAATTTGCATGAAATGCAGTTAATAAAGCTTGGAGATGCTGGGGATTGAACCCAGGACCTCATACATGCGAAGCATGCGCTCTACCACTGAGCTACATCCCCATATTGTAACGAGCTTTGCTGCTTCTGAAGTTTTACAAACACTATAAATCCAGTTGTGTGAACTTTTAGAGCAGAAGTGAAATTAATTTGCATGAAAGCCATTAAACAGTGCTTGGAGATGCTGGGGATTGAACCCAGGACCTCATACATGCAAAGCATGCGCTCTACCACTGAGCTACATCCCCAATTAACCACAATCTTCTCTGTTTCGGTAGGTTTACGAAAACTATAAATCCAGCAGTGGGAACTCTACAGGACCGAAATGAAAGTCGTTTTCTCAAATTTGCATGAAATGCAGTTAATAAAGCTTGGAGATGCTGGGGATTGAACCCAGGACCTCATACATGCGAAGCATGCGCTCTACCACTGAGCTACATCCCCATATTATAACAAGCTTTGCTGCTTCTGAAGTTTTACAAACACTATAAATCCAGTTGTGTGAACTTTATAGAACAGAAGTGAAATTATTTTGCTTAAATTTGCATAAAAGTCATTAAAGTTTAAGCAGTGCTTGGAGATGCTGGGAATTGAACCCAGGGCCTCATACATGCTAAGCATGCGCTCTACCACTGAGCTACATCCCCATATTGTAACGAGCTTTGCTGCTTCTGAAGTTTTACAAACACTATAAATCCAGTTGTGTGAACTTTATAGAACAGAAGTGAAATTAATTTGCATGAAAGCCATTAAACAGTGCTTGGAGATTGAACCCAGGACCTCATACATGCAAAGCATGCGCTCTACCACTGAGCTACATTCCCAATTAATCACAATCTTCTCTGTTTCAGTAGGTTTACGAAAACTATAAATACAGTTGTGGGAACTCTACAGGACAGAAGTGAAATTATTTTGCTTAAATTTGCATAAAAGTCATTAAAGTTTAAACAGTGCATGGAGATGCTGGGAATTGAACCCAGGGCCTCATGCATGCTAAGCATGCGCTCTACCACTGAGCTACATCCCCATATTGTAACGAGCTTTGCTGCTTCTGAAGTTTTACAAACACTATAAATACAGTTGTGTGAACTTTATAGAAGAGAAGTGAAATTATTTTGCTTAAATTTGCATGAAAGCCATTAAACAGTGCTTGGAGATGCTGGGGATTGAACCCAGGACCTCATACATGCAGAGCATGCGCTCGACCACTGAGCTACATCCAAAATTAAGCAAAGTCTTCTCTATTTCGGTAGGTTTACGAAAACTATAAATACAGTTGTGGGAACTCTACAGGACAGAAGTGAAATTATTTTGCTTAAATTTGCATAAAAGTCATTAAAGTTTAAACAGTGCTTGGAGATGCTGGGAATTGAACCCAGGGCCTCATGCATGCTAAGCATGCGCTCTACCACTGAGCTACATCCCCATATTGTAACGAGCTCTGCTGCTTCTGAAGTTTTACAAACACTATAAATCCAGTTGTGTGAACTTTTAGAGCAGAAGTGAAATTATTTTGCTTAAATATGCATAAAAGTCATTAAAGTTTAAACTGTGCTTGGAGATGCTGGAAATTGAACCCAGGGCCTCATGCATGCTAAGCATGCGCTCGACCACTGAGCTATATCCACAATTAAGCAAAGTCTTCTCTGTTTCTGTAGGTTTACAAAAACTATAAATACAGTTGTGGGAAATATACAGGACAGAAGTGAAATTAATTTGCTTAAATTTGCATAAAAGTCATTAAAGTTTAAACAGTGCTTGGAGATGCTGGGGATTGAACCCAGGACCTCATACATGCAGAGCATGCGCTCGACCACTGAGCTATATCCACAATTAAGCAAAGTCTTCTCTGTTTCCGTAGGTTTACAAAAACTATAAATACAGTTGTGGGAAAGACACAGGACAGAAGTGAAATTAATTTGCATGAAGGTCATTAAATCATGCTTGGAGATGTTGGGGATTGAACCCAGGACCTCATACATGCAAAGCATGCGCTCTACCACTGAGCTACATCCCCAATTAATCATGATCTTCTCTGTTTCAGTAGGTTTGTGAAAACTATAAATACAGTTGTGGGAACTCTACAGGACAGAAGTGAAATTATTTTGCTTAAATTTGCATAAAAGTCATTAAAGTTTAAACAGTGCTTGGAATTGAACCCAGGGCCTCATGCATGCTAAGCATGCGCTCTACCACTGAGCTACATCCCCATACTGTAATGAGCTTTGCTGCTTCTGAAGTTTTACAAACACTATAAATCCAGTTGTGTGAGCTTTGTAGAACAGAAGTGAAATTATTTTGCTTAAATTTGCATGAAAGCCATTAAACAGTGCTTGGAGATGCTGGGGATTGAACCCAGGACCTCATACATGCAGAGCATGCGCTCGACCACTGAGCTATATCCACAATTAAGCAAAGTCTTTTCTGTTTCTGTAGGTTTACAAAAACTATAAATACAGTTGTGGGAAATATACAGGACAGAAGTGAAATTATTTTGCTTAAATATGCATAAAAGTCATTAAAGTTTAAACTGTGCTTGGAGATGCTGGAAATTGAACCCAGGGCCTCATGCATGCTAAGCATGCGCTCGACCACTGAGCTATATCCACAATTAAGCAAAGTCTTCTCTGTTTCTGTAGGTTTACAAAAACTATAAATACAGTTGTGGGAAATATACAGGACAGAAGTGAAATTAATTTGCTTAAATTTGCATAAAAGTCATTAAAGTTTAAACAGTGCTTGGAGATGCTGGGGATTGAACCCAGGACCTCATACATGCAGAGCATGCGCTCGACCACTGAGCTATATCCACAATTAAGCAAAGTCTTCTCTGTTTCCGTAGGTTTACAAAAACTATAAATACAGTTGTGGGAAAGACACAGGACAGAAGTGAAATTAATTTGCATGAAGGTCATTAAATCATGCTTGGAGATGTTGGGGATTGAACCCAGGACCTCATACATGCAAAGCATGCGCTCTACCACTGAGCTACATCCCCAATTAATCATGATCTTCTCTGTTTCAGTAGGTTTGTGAAAACTATAAATACAGTTGTGGGAACTCTACAGGACAGAAGTGAAATTATTTTGCTTAAATTTGCATAAAAGTCATTAAAGTTTAAACAGTGCTTGGAATTGAACCCAGGGCCTCATGCATGCTAAGCATGCGCTCTACCACTGAGCTACATCCCCACACTGTAATGAGCTTTGCTGCTTCTGAAGTTTTACAAACACTATAAATCCAGTTGTGTGAGCTTTGTAGAACAGAAGTGAAATTATTTTGCTTAAATTTGCATGAAAGCCATTAAACAGTGCTTGGAGATGCTGGGGATTGAACCCAGGACCTCATACATGCAGAGCATGCGCTCGACCACTGAGCTATATCCACAATTAAGCAAAGTCTTTTCTGTTTCTGTAGGTTTACAAAAACTATAAATACAGTTGTGGGAAATATACAGGACAGAAGTGAAATTAATTTGCTTAAATATGCATAAAAGTCATTAAAGTTTAAACAATGCTTGGAGATGCTGGGGATTTAACCCAGGACCTCATACATGCAAAGCATGCGCTCTACCACTGAGCTACATCCCCAATTAATCACAATCTTCTCTGTTTCGGTAGGTTTACGAAAACTATAAATACAGTTGTGGGAACTCTACAGGACAGAAGTGAAATTATTTTGCTTAAATTTGCATAAAAGTCATTAAAGTTCAAGCAGTGCTTGGAGATGCTGGGAATTGAACCCAGGACCTCACACATGCAAAGCATGCGCTCTACCACTGAGCTACATCCCCAATTAATCACAATCTTCTCTGTTTCGGTAGGTTTACGAAAACTATAAATACAGTTGTGGGAACTCTACAGGACAGAAGTGAAATTATTTTGCTTAAATTTGCATAAAAGTCATTAAAGTTTAAGCAGTGCTTGGAGATGCTGGGAATTGAACCCAGGGCCTCACACATGCTAAGCATGCGCTCTACCACTGAGCTAAATCCCCTTATTGTAACGAGTTTTGCTGCTTCTGAAGTTTTACAAACACTATAAATCCAGTTGTGTGAACTATATAGAACAGAAGTGAAATTATTTTGCTTAAATTTGCATGAAAGCCATTAAACAGTGCTTGGAGATGCTGGGGATTGAACCCAGGACCTCATACATGCAGAGCATGCGCTCGACCACTGAGCTATATCCCCAATTAAGCACAATCTTCTCTGTATCAGTAGGTTTACGAAAACTATAAATACAGTTGTGGGAACTCTACAGGACAGAAGTGAAATTATTTTCCTTAAATGTCATTAAAGTTTAAACAGTGCTTGGAGATGCTGGGAATTGAACCCAGGGCCTCATGCATGCTAAGCATGCGCTCTACCACTGAGCTACATCCCCATATAGTAACAAGCTCTGCTGCTTCTGAAGTTTTACAAACACTATAAATTCAGTTGTGTGAACTTTTAGAGCAGAAGTGAAATTATTTTGCTTAAATTTGCATAAAAGTTTATACAGTGCTTGGAGATGCTGGGAATTGAACCCAGGGCATGCGCTCTACCACTGAGCTACATCCCCATATTGTAACGAGCTCTGCTGCTTCTGAAGTTTTACAAACACTATAAATCCAGTTGTGGGAACTCTACAGGACAGAAGTGAAATTATTTTGCTTAAATTTGCATAAAAGTCATTAAAGTTTAAACTGTGCTT
>JALXFT010003768.1:37500-40000 GCA_023376895.1 Aspiorhynchus laticeps
AGTTGTGTGAACTTTATAGAACAGAAGTGAAATTATTTTGCTTAAATTTGCATGAAAGCCATTAAACAGTGCTTGGAGATGCTGGGGATTGAACCCAGGACCTCATACATGCAGAGCATGCGCTCGACCACTGAGCTACATCCAAAATTAAGCAAAGTCTTCTCTATTTCGGTAGGTTTACGAAAACTATAAATACAGTTGTGGGAACTCTCCAGGACAGAAGTGAAATTATTTTGCTTAAATTTGCATAAAAGTCATTAAAGTTTAAGCAGTGCTTGTAGATGCTGGGAATTGAACCCAGAACCTCATACATGCTAAGCATGCGCTCTACCACTGAGCTATGTCCCCAATTAATCACAATCTTCTCTGTTTTGGTAGGTTTACGAAAACTAGAAATCCAGCTGTGGGAACTCTACAGGACCGAAATGAAAGTCGTTTGCCCAAATTTGCATGAAATGCAGTTAATAAAGCTTGGAGATGCTGGGGATTGAACCCAGGACCTCATACATGCGAAGCATGCGCTCTACCACTGAGCTACATCCCCATATTATAACGAGCTTTGCTGCTTCTGAAGTTTTACAAACACTATAAATCCAGTTGTGTGAACTTTATAGAACAGAAGTGAAATTAATTTGCATGAAAGCCATTAAACAGTGCTTGGAGATGCTGGGGATTGAACCCAGGACCTCATACATGCAAAGCATGCGCTCTACCACTGAGCTACATCCCCATATTGTAATGAGCTTAGCTGCTTCTGAAGTTTTACAAACACTATAAATCCAGTTGTGTGAACTTCATAGATCTGAAGTGAAATTATTTTGCTTAAATTTGCATGAATTCCATTAAATCGTGCTTGGAGACGCTGGGGATTGAACCCAGGACCTCATACATGCAAAGCATGCGCTCTACCACTGAGCTACATCCCCAATTAATCACAATCTTCTCTGTTTACGAAAACTATAAATACAGTTGTGGGAAGTCTACAGGACAGAAGTGAAATTATTTTGCTTAAATTTGCATGAAATCCATTAATACGTGCTTGGAGATGCTGGGGATTGAACCCAGAACCTCATACATGCAAAGCATGCGCTCTACCACTGAGCTACATTCCCAATTAATCACAATCTTCTCTGTTTCAGTAGGTTTACGAAAACTATAAATACAGTTGTGGGAACTCTACAGGACAGAAGTGAAATTATTTTGCTTAAATTTGCATAAAAGTCATTAAAGTTTAAACAGTGCTTGGAGATGCTGGGAATTGAACCCAGAGCCTCATGCATGCTAAGCATGCGCTCTACCACTGAGCTACATCCCCATATTGTAACGAGCTTTGCTGCTTCTGAAGTTTTACAAAAACTATAAATACAGTTGTGGGAAATCTAAAGGACAGAAGGGAAATTAATTTGCTTAAATTTGCATGAACGTCATTAAATTGTGCTTGGATATGCTGGGGATTGAACCCAGGACCTCATACATGCAAAACATGCGCTCTACCACTGAGCTACATCCCCAATTAACCACAATCTTCTCTGTTTCGGTAGGTTTACGAAAACTATAAATCCAGCAGTGGGAACTCTACAGGACCGAAATGAAAGTCGTTTTCTCAAATTTGCATGAAATGCAGTTAATAAAGCTTGGAGATGCTGGGGATTGAACCCAGGACCTCATACATGCGAAGCATGCGCTCTACCACTGAGCTACATCCCCATATTACAACAAGCTTTGCTGCTTCTGAAGTTTTACAAACATTATAAGTCCAGTTGTGTGAACTTTATAGAACAGAAGTGAAACTATTTTGCTTAAATTTGCATGAACGTCATTAAATAGTGCTTGGAGATGCTGGGGATTGAACCCAGGACCTCATACATGCAAAGCATGCGCTCTACCACTGAGCTACATCCCCAATTAATCACAATCTTCTCTGTTTACGAAAACTATAAATACAGTTGTGGGAAGTCTACAGGACAGAAGTGAAATTATTTTGCTTAAATTTGCATAAAAGTCATTAAAGTTTAAGCAGTGCTTGGAGATGCTGGGAATTGAACCCAGGGCCTCATACATGCTAAGCATGCACTCTACCACTGAGCTACATCCCCATATTGTAACGAGCCTTGCTGCTTCTGAAGTTTTACAAACACTATTAATCCAGTTGTGTGAACTTTTAGAGCAGAACTGAAATTAATTTGCATGAAAGCCATTAAACAGTGCTTGGAGATGCTGGGGATTGAACCCAGGACCTCATACATGCGAAGCATGCGCTCTACCACTGAGTTACATCCCCATATTGTAATGTGCTTAGCTGCTTCTGAAGTTTTACAAACACTATAAATCCAGTTGTGTGAACTTCATAGATCTGAAGTAAAATTATTTTGCTTAAATTTGCATGAATTCCATTAAATCGTGCTTGGAGACGCTGGGGATTGAACCCAGGACCTCATACATGCAAAGCATGCGCTCTACCACTGAGCTACATCCCCAATTAATCACAATCTTCTCTGTT
>JALXFT010003768.1:45000-80001 GCA_023376895.1 Aspiorhynchus laticeps
AAAACATGCGCTCTACCACTGAGCTACATCCCCAATTAATCACAATCTTCTCTGTTTCGGTAGGTTTACGAAAACTATAAATCCAGCAGTAGGAACTCTACAGGACCGAAATGAAAGTCGTTTTCTCAAATTTGCATGAAATGCAGTTAATAAAGCTTGGAGATGCTGGGGATTGAACCCAGGACCTCATACATGCGAAGCATGCGCTCTACCACTGAGCTACATCCCCATATTATAACAAGCTTTGCTGCTTCTGAAGTTTTACAAACATTATAAGTCCAGTTGTGTGAACTTTATAGAACAGAAGTGAAACTATTTTGCTTAAATTTGCATGAACGTCATTAAATAGTGCTTGGAGATGCTGGGGATTGAACCCAGGACCTCATACATGCAAAGCATGCGCTCTACCACTGAGCTACATCCCCAATTAATCACAATCTTCTCTGTTTACGAAAACTATAAATACAGTTGTGGGAAGTCTACAGGACAGAAGTGAAATTATTTTGCTTAAATTTGCATAAAAGTCATTAAAGTTTAAGCAGTGCTTGGAGATGCTGGGACTTGAACCCAGGGCCTCATACATGCTAAGCATGCGCTCTACCACTGAGCTACATCCCCATCTTGTAATGAGCTTAGCTGCTTCTGAAGTTTTACAAACACTATAAATCCAGTTGTGTGAACTTTATAGAACAGAAGTGAAATTATTTTGCTTAAATTTGCATGAAATCCATTAAAACGTGCTTGGAGACGCTGGGGATTGAACCCAGAACCTCATACATGCAAAGCATGCGCTCTACCACTGAGCTACATTCCCAATTAATCACAATCTTCTCTATTTCGGTAGGTTTACAAAAACTATAAATACAGTTGTGGGAACTCTCCAGGACAGAAGTGAAATTATTTTGCTTAAATTTGCATAAAATTCATTAAAGTTTAAGCAGTGCTTGGAGATGCTGGGAATTGAACCCAGGACCTCATACATGCAGAGCATGCGCTCGACCACTGAGCTACATCCACAAATAAGCGAAGTCTTCTCTGTTTCTGTAGGTTTACAAAAACTATAAATACAGTTGTGGGAAATCTACAGGACAGAAGGGAAATTAATTTGCTTAAATTTGCATGAACGTCATTAAATTGTGCTTGGAGATGCTGGGAATTGAACCCAGGGCCTCATACATGCTAAGCATGCACTCTACCACTGAGCTACATCCCCATATTGTAACGAGCCTTGCTGCTTCTGAAGTTTTACAAACACTATTAATCCAGTTGTGTGAACTTTTAGAGCAGAAGTGAAATTAATTTGCATGAAAGCCATTAAACAGTGCTTGGAGATGCTGGGGATTGAACCCAGGACCTCATACATGCGAAGCATGCGCTCTACCACTGAGTTACATCCCCATATTGTAATGTGCTTAGCTGCTTCTGAAGTTTTACAAACACTATAAATCCAGTTGTGTGAACTTCATAGATCTGAAGTAAAATTATTTTGCTTAAATTTGCATGAATTCCATTAAATCGTGCTTGGAGACGCTGGGGATTGAACCCAGGACCTCATACATGCAAAGCATGCGCTCTACCACTGAGCTACATCCCCAATTAATCACAATCTTCTCTGTTTACGAAAACTATAAATACAGTTGTGGGAAGTCTACAGGACAGAAGTGAAATTATTTTGCTTAAATTTGCATGAAATCCATTAATACGTGCTTGGAGACGCTGGGGATTGAACCCAGAACCTCATACATGCAAAGCATGCGCTCTACCACTGAGCTACATTCCCAATTAATCACAATCTTCTCTGTTTCAGTAGGTTTACGAAAACTATAAATACAGTTGTGGGAACTCTACAGGACAGAAGTGAAATTATTTTGCTTAAATTTGCATAAAAGTCATTAAAGTTTAAACAGTGCATGGAGATGCTGGGAATTGAACCCAGAGCCTCATGCATGCTAAGCATGCGCTCTACCACTGAGCTACATCCCCATATTGTAACGAGCTTTGCTGCTTCTGAAGTTTTACAAAAACTATAAATACAGTTGTGGGAAATCTAAAGGACAGAAGGGAAATTAATTTGCTTAAATTTGCATGAACGTCATTAAATTGTGCTTGGATATGCTGGGGATTGAACCCAGGACCTCATACATGCAAAACATGCGCTCTACCACTGAGCTACATCCCCAATTAATCACAATCTTCTCTGTTTCGGTAGGTTTACGAAAACTATAAATCCAGCAGTGGGAACTCTACAGGACCGAAATGAAAGTCGTTTTCTCAAATTTGCATGAAATGCAGTTAATAAAGCTTGGAGATGCTGGGGATTGAACCCAGGACCTCATACATGCGAAGCATGCGCTCTACCACTGAGCTACATCCCCATATTATAACAAGCTTTGCTGCTTCTGAAGTTTTACAAACATTATAAGTCCAGTTGTGTGAACTTTATAGAACAGAAATGAAACTATTTTGCTTAAATTTGCATGAACGTCATTAAATAGTGCTTGGAGATGCTGGGGATTGAACCCAGGGCCTCATACATGCAAAGCATGCGCTCTACCACTGAGCTACATCCCCAATTAATCACAATATTCTCTGTTTACGAAAACTATAAATACAGTTGTGGGAAGTCTACAGGACAGAAGTGAAATTATTTTGCTTAAATTTGCATAAAAGTCATTAAAGTTTAAGCAGTGCTTGGAATTGAACCCAGGGCCTCATACATGCTAAGCATGCACTCTACCACTGAGCTACATCCCCATATTGTAACGAGCTTTGCTGCTTCTGAAGTTTTACAAACACTATAAATCCAGTTGTGTGAACTTTATAGAACAGAAGTGAAATTAATTTGCATGAAAGCCATTAAACAGTGCTTGGAGATGCTGGGGATTGAACCCAGGACCTCATACATGCAAAGCATGCGCTCTACCACTGAGCTACATCCCCAATTAATCACAATCTTCTCTGTTTCGGTAGGTTTACGAAAACTATAAATACAGTTGTGGGAACTCACCAGGACAGAAGTGAAATTATTTTGCTTAAATTTGCATAAAAGTCATTGAAGTTTAAGCAGTGCTTGGAGATGCTGGGAATTGAACCCAGGGCCTCATACATGCTAAGCATGCGCTCTACCACTGAGCTACATCCCCATCTTGTAATGAGCTTAGCTGCTTCTGAAGTTTTACAAACACTATAAATCCAGTTGTGTGAACTTTATAGAACAGAAGTGAAATTATTTTGCTTAAATTTGCATGAAATCCATTAAAACGTGCTTGGAGACGCTGGGGATAGAACCCAGAACCTCATACATGCAAAGCATGCGCTCTACCACTGAGCTACATTCCCAATTAATCACAATCTTCTCTATTTCGGTAGGTTTACAAAAACTATAAATACAGTTGTGGGAACTCTCCAGGACAGAAGTGAAATTATTTTGCTTAAATTTGCATAAAATTCATTAAAGTTTAAGCAGTGCTTGGAGATGCTGGGAATTGAACCCAGGACCTCATACATGCAGAGCATGCGCTCGACCACTGAGCTACATCCACAAATAAGCGAAGTCTTCTCTGTTTCTGTAGGTTTACAAAAACTATAAATACAGTTGTGGGAAATCTACAGGACAGAAGGGAAATTAATTTGCTTAAATTTGCATGAACGTCATTAAATTGTGCTTGGAGATGCTGGGGATTGAACCCAGGACCTCATACATGCAAAGCATGCGCTCTACCACTGAGCTACATCCCCAATTAATCACAATCTTCTCTGTTTCGGTAGGTTTACGAAAACTATAAATCCAGCAGTGGGAACTCTACAGGACTGAAATGAAAGTCGTTTTCTCAAATTTGCATGAAATGCAGTTAATAAAGCTTGGAGATGCTGGGGATTGAACCCAGGACCTCATACATGCGAAGCATGCGCTCTACCACTGAGCTACATCCCCATATTATAACAAGCTTTGCTGCTTCTGAAGTTTTACAAACATTATAAGTCCAGTTGTGTGAACTTTATAGAACAGAAGTGAAACTATTTTGCTTAAATTTGCATGAACGTCATTAAATAGTGCTTGGAGATGCTGGGGATTGAACCCAGGACCTCATACATGCAAAGCATGCGCTCTACCACTGAGCTACATCCCCAATTAATCACAATCTTCTCTGTTTACGAAAACTATAAATACAGTTGTGGGAAGTCTACAGGACAGAAGTGAAATTATTTTGCTTAAATTTGCATAAAAGTCATTAAAGTTTAAGCAGTGCTTGGAGATGCTGGGAATTGAACCCAGGGCCTCATACATGCTAAGCATGCACTCTACCACTGAGCTACATCCCCATATTGTAACGAGCTTTGCTGCTTCTGAAGTTTTACAAACACTATTAATCCAGTTGTGTGAACTTTTAGAGCAGAAGTGAAATTAATTTGCATGAAAGCCATTAAACAGTGCTTGGAGATGCTGGGGATTGAACCCAGGACCTCATACATGCGAAGCATGCGCTCTACCACTGAGTTACATCCCCATATTGTAATGAGCTTAGCTGCTTCTGAAGTTTTACAAACACTATAAATCCAGTTGTGTGAACTTCATAGATCTGAAGTAAAATTATTTTGCTTAAATTTGCATGAATTCCATTAAATCGTGCTTGGAGACGCTGGGGATTGAACCCAGGACCTCATACATGCAAAGCATGCGCTCTACCACTGAGCTACATCCCCAATTAATCACAATCTTCTCTGTTTACGAAAACTATAAATACAGTTGTGGGAAGTCTACAGGACAGAAGTGAAATTATTTTGCTTAAATTTGCATGAAATCCATTAATACGTGCTTGGAGACGCTGGGGATTGAACCCAGGACCTCATACATGCAAAGCATGCGCTCTACCACTGAGCTACATCCCCAATTAATCACAATCTTCTCTGTTTACGAAAACTATAAATACAGTTGTGGGAAGTCTACAGGACAGAAGTGAAATTATTTTGCTTAAATTTGCATAAAAGTCATTAAAGTTTAAGCAGTGCTTGGAGATGCTGGGAATTGAACCCAGGGCCTCATACATGCTAAGCATGCGCTCTACCACTGAGCTACATCCCCAATTAATCACAATCTTCTCTGTTTCGGTAGGTTTACGAAAACTATAAATACAGTTGTGGGAACTCTACAGGACAGAAGTGAAATTATTTTGCTTAAATTTGCATAAAAGTCATTAAAGTTTAAGCAGTGCTTGGAGATGCTGGGAATTGAACCCAGGGCCTCATACTTGCGAAGCATGCGCTCTACCACTGAGCTACATCCCCAATTAATCACAATCTTCTCTGTTTCGGTAGGTTTACGAAAACTATAAATACAGTTGTGGGAACTCTACAGGACAGAAGTGAAATTATTTTGCTTAAATTTGCATAAAAGTCATTAAAGTTTAAGCAGTGCTTGGAGATGCTGGGAATTGAACCCAGGGCCTCATACTTGCGAAGCATGCACTCTACCACTGAGCTACATCCCCACTTAATCACAATCTTCTCTGTTTCGGTAGGTTTACGAAAACTATAAATACAGTTGTGGGAACTCTACAGGACAGAAGTGAAATTATTTTGCTTAAATTTGCATAAAAGTCATTAAAGTTTAAGCAGTGCTTGGAGATGCTGGGAATTGAACCCAGGGCCTCATACTTGCGCCTGCTGCATCCCACCGATTGAGCCAAAGTAAGCCCAAAGTAAGCCCACATGAGCCAATCGCGTTTCTCTCCGGGGCTTACTTTTGACCAATCGCGTTTCTCTCCGGTGGCTTACTTTTGACCAATCGCCGTCGACCGCTGTTATTGTCATCTTTGAAAAAGGTAAGGCTACGGTTGTTTACTTCATTATTGAATATCACTCATTATTTGATCATATACAGTGTGTATTTTTTGGAAAATGAAACGTGCCAATTAAGGTAGCTTGCATGTATAGCACACGTTTTCTTCAGTAACGTTACCAGTGAACCTTTTACTTTTCCCATGATATACAGAAAACACGTCGCTACTGATCAGATAAGTTAAAATCATCATCCGTCCGTTAATTAAGCTACATTGCTGTCAACAATGATGTGTGTATTGTGTGCAAAGTCATGATTTATAACTACTTCGTCACCAGGCGCATGACGTAAGCGTTCCGTACGTAACGTTACGCAACGCCGCTTGAGATTCTGACTGAACATAATGATTAAACAAAAATTATTTATATTTGGTAATAATACTAGTGACCTCCGAGCAGCCACCGTGCCCCTAGAATCGTTACCAGCACCCCAAATTACATTAAAACTTGTGTTGGAGGAACCTAATAAAGTTGATTAATAATAATAATATTAATGTTATTATTGTTAATAACAGCAACAACAACAATAATTATTATTATTATTGCAGCTGTTGTTGCTTTAATTATAAAAATGAAGACAAATATATTACTTTTATATTATAATTGTTCTGTAAAATAAAATATGACTATTTGATAATATGAAAAAAATATATATAATGCATTATATTATAAGTAAATAATTAAAATAATTTTATTTAGTTAGTTACAATACTAATATTTATGGAATAAATTCCTCATTTTCAAATGTTCAAACCCTCCTGCTTTTCATATGTTAAATTCATGCTTTTAATTCTATTTATTTGTTTATTATTGTCATACTCTGCAAATAAAGTAAACTTAGCACACATTGCATTTCAAAAACCAGATCATATTATGTGATTGTTCTGCAGCATATTATTAACTACAGCTATTAAAAACTTTTTTTGTTAACTGAAACAAAGCTGAAATTAAATTAAATAAATATAAATATTAAATGAGAAAGTTAAACTAAATAAAATGAAGCACTAAAATTACTAACTGAAAAAATAAAATAAAATTAACCTAAATAGTGATTGAAAAAAACATGACAAAAATAATAAATATTGAACTAAAATTAAAATAAAGACTGAAAATATAAAGCTAATTTAAATTATTAATAAAAATACTAAACACAGTTGTGCACCCCATTTATTTATTTTAATACAGTCATGGTTTATGACGACAGCATTGGAAATTTCAGACTTCATATTTTGACTTTACATATTTGATATATCAGGAATACCGGTCCGCTGTAGAAAACTCATCATCAGGCCAGTTTATGGTCATGGCCATGTTTATTACCACAGTAATATGCTTACGTGTAGCTTGTTAAATTATCGTTAACACACTTAACGTACAGGTATCTTTCAGATTGCTAGAGGTAATAGTCTCTTTCTGATTTTCATTTCAGAAAATGTACGCATACCCTGTTTTTCCCCGCCAATCGGCAACATCAACCCGACTCCTCATGGCGCCATCGGCGGAGGCAAAGCGCCTTGAAACTGTGGAGTCTGGATGGGCCAAACCTCACGAGGAGGTGCTGGCAGAGGCCAGTTCTTTTGTCAGCACAAACGGTGGAGACCCCAGTGACCAGTTTTTAGTACTGGCTCACTGCAAGCTTCAGTTTGGGAAGTACCAGGGCCAGAGATTTAGATGGCTCCTGGAAAACTCTCTGGGGTACGCAGTGTATTTGGTGCTCAGCGTATCCAAAGAGACGGCGCAACCCCCCCCCCCCCCCCTGTCAGAAAATAAACAACTGTTCCTGCAGTACACTTCTCATATTAGAGAGATGGCAGAAGAAGTGGAGAAGTATGAAAGGAAGCAGGAAATGCAAGCAGAAGCCCGGGCAACTGGAGACCAGGGCTGCTTGATGGTGGAGTTTGGTGACTTCCAGGGCCGGTCCATGAAGGATGTGTATGCGGACCAGAGCAAGAAGGCCCAAGCCCTCATCAGGTACCTGGTTAAGGCAGATGCCAGGCCCAACACCAACATGGCCATTTTCAAGACATATGTCCTGAAAAGACAGGCTTCTGCTGTGGGCACCAGTGTACGCCAGCCTGCACCTCCACCAGCAGCCTCCAGAGCCTCTGCACCTCCACCTGCAGCCTCCAGAGCCTCTGCACCTCCACCTGCAGCCTCCAGAGCCTCTGCACCTCCACCTGCAGCCTCCAGAGCCTCTGCACCTCCACCAGCAGCCTCCAGTGCCTCTGCACCTCCACCTGCAGCCATCCGAACTGGTGTACAGCAGACCGCCACAGTGAAAGCGCTGCTGGCACGTGGCAAACATTTGTCTCCTTCACAGGTGGCGAGAAAACTCCTGTCACCAGTTAAACCCTGTGAGTAGGAGTGTGAATACTGAATTTTCCCTACAGCAGTTCTACATGTATTCATTTATCAGTATGGCAAACTTATCCACTTACTGTTTCCAGAGCCAGTACTGCAGTCCACTTTACCTCCTCCAGCAACAGAACTCCCAGCCCGAAGCTCCACACCGCCCCAAAGGTAGCTTTTCGCTACTGGTAAGTAAGCACCGTCTTACATGTGTTTGTCTCTGTGTATTGTTCATAGTAATAGTTTTAACATTTGTGCTCCAGGTACTTCCGTTCCCACTGCTGAAGATGATGATGAGGAGCTGGTTTTTGCTGCATCACAGTGTGAAGCACAGCTAAATACAGGTGTGGCATATGACACAAATGCACATATCAAAAGAATGTTTTGGGAAAACACACTGAGAAGAATTATTTAAAAAAAAAAAAACACTTAAATATTTTTTGTTTACAATACAGAATTATGTCACATCAAGCCTCAAGCGGGATGCATTCTTTGAGTGCACTTCTTCAAAACCTTAAGGATGTCCAAAGGTTTCAGTGTATTTATTTGCGTTTCCGAACTTACCCGTTGTTAAACAATTACCGGATAACTTTTTCACACCGCTTGCTCTACTCACTCACTCTTTAGCTCCACCTCAGCATACAGCATGGTGGAGATTCTTTCTTCTAATGATTAGATGATTACTGTATCTGTGTGCATGCTTCATGTCTGTGGGCATCATTACTTTATGCTGAATTCATCACATCTCATTACTCCATTCCATCTGATCCTCAATAAAGTGTACACTGTGTTCTTTGCTTCTTAACGCTAGTACCATTTTCTTCACTAATTATTAATACTTGTTCAAAATTACTGCTTCGCAGGCTATTTGTGGGCTGCATTTATGGCATATTACTATCAAATGTAACAGTCATCCTTATATTGTTTTTGTTACTGTTCACTCAGAGGCCTGTCCCGGTCCATCTCCATCAGCGGAAGCAGCAAAAACACCAGATCCTCCACATCATCCGCCACCAGCTGAGCTTCCAACTCACTGGAAAGATCATCTTCCACCTTTCTAGCACGAGTGGATCCGGAACACACTGTTTAAGGCCAACCTGCGAACCGGCAAGCCAGAACTAGTGTCCCAGCTGAAGCTTTGGTGGTATCCTCCTCAGCCCCCTTTAATTCACTCTCAGCCACCCGCCTCACCCGACCTCTTCTTCTGTCGGCCCATTTTCTTATGGATGCCGCTGAAGATGTGGTTGATTCCTCTTGCCTGGGTTCGCCCAGACTGTGGTAAGCACAGACTAACGTACAGTGCGCAAGGTCTTGGACATTGACGGGTGGTATGACCTTGCCACTGAGTATCTGGAGTGCAAACGCTGCAAGAAGATGTATCCCGCCTGGTCCGAGGACATCTTAGGACAGCTGGATATGGGCCACCGCAGTCAGTTTCCAGCTTTGCTGACATACAGGTAACTCATAATGACAATCGTTCATCATTAGGCGCTTTTATTTGTGTTATTTTTTACCAACCAAAAGCATTTGCATGATTATACTGTTGTTTCCTTAGATACTCATGTGACAACCGGGTGCTGAGGATGATGAGGGAGAGGACACTGGGCAACAGTGTGACTCAGCTTTACAAGAAGCTGATGGAACAGCACAGTGAGGCATGGACACAGCGTGTCCTGCAGTACCTGACTGCCTGTGAACCATTCACAAGGTCCTCCCTTGTGCAGCCTCCTGTGTTTGCTGAGCCTCCCCTTTTACCTGCTCTTCCTAAACCTAAGTGGCTGTTAGCCGTGTACGCCAGGGATGTTCTGGGGCGACTGCACGAGGTCAAGGCCAAAATAACATCTGTCCTTGGCTGTGTTCTCAAGATGGACTCCACAAAAAAGGTATCACAGCACTGTTTATATCCAGAAATTTGCCAGATATGGATATGTGTGCGTACATAATGAACACAGCCTTTTATTTTTCCCAATAGGTC
Organism: Aspiorhynchus laticeps; assembly: GCA_023376895.1. Lineage (NCBI taxonomy): Eukaryota > Metazoa > Chordata > Actinopteri > Cypriniformes > Cyprinidae > Aspiorhynchus > Aspiorhynchus laticeps. The sequence continues at coordinate 55,163 of JALXFT010003768.1, forward strand.
ACAAAGAAACTTGCCGGTGCTGCTGCAGGAACAGCTGCCTGGTGCACAAATGTGGGAAACGAACACGGCCAAGTCCTCGTCTCTGTGCTGACAGCCGCCGAGGGACATGCACTGGACCACATGGCAGCTGGCCTGATGAAACACTACCGGGAGGCAGGAGAGGCAGCCCCAAAAGTGATGTACGTGGACAGAGATTGCTGCAGTCAGCACGGCCAGTCTCGGGTGAAGATCATGTTCTCGGAGTGGGATGAGCTTGAAGTGCGTCTCGACATCTGGCACTTCATGCGGCGATTTGCTGCAGGTGTCACGACAGAGGCTCATCCGCTCTACGGGATCTTCATGGTACGTCTGTCCGCGTGCATCTTTCAGTGGGATCCAGAGGATGTGGCTGTTCTTCGCCGTGCAAAGGAGGCTGAGCTGGCGGCAAAGAAGACCGGCCACATCTCGGAAAGGGCGGTCAGTGCTCGCGTTACCCGGAGGGAGTTGGCACTGCACTGCCGGAGGAGGACCAGGGGGCTGGAGGAGACCACCAGAGCGATTGGATCACTGATCGATCTGTTTGACAGTGCGGACGGAAAGGACACTCTGGGAGTTCCTCTGCTGGACCACGAACGGATCCAGCAGATATGGAAGGAACAGCGGAAGCACGTTCAGTGTATCCAAGACCCAGAGAACTTTCCACTCTACATGAAGACGGGGACACTGAAGAAAGGTGGTGTGGAGCTGTGTGTGACGGAACGAGGAGAACAGAGGACTCAAATGCAGAGGGTAGATGTAACCGTAGATCTATTTTCCCAAAGGTGAAAACAAAACAAAACAAATAATGCTGAAACAAAACAGTGTGCAAGTCTCTGGGGTGATCCAGCTACGGTCGGCAATGAGATGCAGATCCCACGAGCTGATCGCTGACCAAGATCCAGCACCAGCACAGGCTAAACCACCTAAGAGTGGAGCGAGACAGAGAGCGGCAGTCCTTCTTTCTACGCATCCTGGGGTACAGATAAAGTAGCCGTGAGTAGCCTAACTCCAGAGCACCCACGATCACAGAAATACAAAACAATCTACAGACAACAAGGACTGGTCAGACGAGAAATATAAAGGAGAGGGTAATGAGCAACAGGTGGAATAGAAGCAGCTCGTGACCTGCGCAGCCCCACCGCCAGATCAGCGCTGATTGCACCTGCCACGAGCTGCTGAAAAAGACATGACAACACAGACAGCAGAGAGAGCCAGGAATGCACCCTGACCCGTGACACTGTGCTGCTACAGGTGTGCCCGTGGCTCTACCTCTTTGGAGTCGTTCCACCTCCACCTGAACCGTTTTATTCCAGGTATTATTACATACTCATTTTTCTGTAAAACATATAAGCACTGTAACTGCTTCCATTAGTTTAAAGTAATGTCACATTAATAAAAAAATACTGATCTTTTACTGTAGTAACTCTGGTTATAATGACAATCATTTTTGATGTAACTACATTACTCTATTACATGTTACTTCATGTGTAGTACACATTTTATGAAGCCTTTTTTGTTTATTTAACTTTTAGGAACCAGTGCCAGTGATGCACATTTTCAGGCCTATCTTCTTGAGGGCTTGATGCGTTGGAATGATGACCGGATGGAAGACGCTATTAAAGGAACGCCCTCCATCCGGTCATATGGCAGTGCCATGAGAGAGGCTGTGGACCAGCTCAGCCGAACAGTCTTTAGGAAGCCCTGGGATGAGCGCTATCGCCCTCCTGGAGCATATACAGGCAAGAAATTCATTAATTTGTTCTTTTGTAATAATATACTAAATTATCTATTTAGCCTTTAACCTGTTTAATCCCAGACATAAAAATATCCAGATGATGTGTCATTAGTAACCCTTTGAAATAATCAATATATATATATTTTTTTGGAAAAGTGTGTGAAAAATTGTGTCTTATGGTCGGTCACAAATAGCTCAGCTATTTTAAACTCTGTTTCATCACATTCTAGGGTGACTATTATGCATATAAAGGGTTACACTTTATTTTGATAGTCCACTTTAGACATTCTACTAACTATAAGTAACTACATGTAAACTAATTCTCATTCATTTGCAACTAACTCTCAGAGCAGACTGGTAGGTTTAGGGTTAGTAGAATAAGTTGACATACACTTGCAAAGTTTCTTATAGTCAGTATGTAGTGGACTCAACAAAATAAAGTGTTGGAAGATATTAAGTCTACTAATACTCTAATAACTGCTAGTTGACATGTAGTTGCAAAGTTACTCACTGTTAGTAGAATGTCTAAAGTGGACTATCAAATAAAGTGTTACCATAAAACCCCTTAAACAACACTGAAAGGAATACTGAGTTAAAATACAAAAAAAATCAACGTATTTCAAAATTGTTACTTTATTGTAACATATCATAAAATTGTTATATTAGTGTTACAACATCAATGTTGTAACTTATTCGTGACATTTTAACTTTTAATTTAGTGCAATATTTTGACATTTTAGACATGTTAGTGCAGCTTTCACTAACAACTGAAACTGGATTTATATGTATACCTAAATTCACTGTATTATCCCAGCGGTCACTATTGTGACCATCAAGATATTTACTCATTCTATGACCACACTCAACAAAACTGACTAATTGTGAATTCATATATTAATGTTAGACACCTTAAAGATAATGTGGACCAAAAAATCTGTGTCATATGTTAACACACTTTACTAGCCTTTTGTTTTGAAGCTTTGATTCAGGCATCATCTTCTCAAGGTGCAAACAGTAAATAAACTGCTCTGGTCATGTGACAATTTACACTGATCATGTGACACTGCACATATTTAATTGAGCCCCTTTATTATTTCCATATTTGCAGGAAATGCACTAAAACATCAGTCAGTAAGGTTTTTAGAGCTTTATAAGTGAAAACCCTTTTTACGTTGGTGGGATTAAATGTCTTAATGTACTAGACAAAATATTAAGAACACTTTCTTTTTCCCCATTTTACTCTTGTAGGTGAATTGCTGGGAATGGAGTACCTTTACAGCCAGACTGGCAAAACACTGGCTCCAGAACCCAGAGGAGGAAGACCGGCTGGTGGAGGAAGTTGATGACCAGGACCTGCAAGATGAGGGGTTTGAGGAAGAGATCATGGAGGACATCACAGTTCCAGTGCTGTACGAGGATGAAATCCGCCCCTCATCTTTGCCTCTGCCTCAGTCCCCAGCATCACCGGCTGAGCCGTCCACATCATCTGGTGGAGAAGGACAGCATCTTGCCCCTTCAGTGCTGTCACAGCCTGGAAGCAGTCTCTCCGACGAGGCTCAGGTAAGACACTTTAAGGGCTTTATTTAATTCCAATCTTATTTATTCCACATATTAACATTAATCTGCATTTACTAGGGAGTCATTGGACCCGATGGCATCGCTGGGTGGGACAAGGTCCAGGATCTGGCTGGTTACCTGGTGGGTCTCCGTGAGGCTCCTTACCTCACTGACCTGCAGGTGACAGAGGTCATTCAGCTGTGGACAGCTCTCCCTGATGCTGACAAACAGCGGGTCAACTATCAGCATCGACATCAGCCTCAGCTCACACACGGGCGCTTTAAAGCACCGAAGCGGTCCGGAGTCACACCGGGTGTGGAGAGTGTGAAACGGTGTCTGATTGGACATCCTGGGGGTCCAGCGCAGTGGCCCAACACCAGCCGCTTGGTTGAGGCCATTTGTATCCAGCTTTGTGCTTTACACAAGTCGCCGACCAAGAAGGCTGGAGTTTGCACCCCCAGGTGGTCTAAAATCCTCTCGGATTACCACCACATCCGAGAGCTGGTGCTTAACAGTCGCAGGCTGATGGATGAAACCATGATCCAACTGTTTGAGCTAAACCAGAAGACACTCATTCAGTGGTAAGCAAGGCACATTATTTGCTTCAAATGAACTGAATACTTCTAAACATATATATAATACAAGTCGTTTATTTTCAGGTTTCAGCGGCGGCAGAAGGATCAGGAAATGAGTGTCCTCGCTCAGGGACTGACTCCACCTGACCCAATTGCTGTGGCCGATACTCAGCTTCCTCCGCCGAGGGAAAAATTGGATGAAGCGCCATCGACATCAGGCCCAAAACATCCATTTATCCTTCTGCCAAATCGAGAAGGACAGGCTCCAATTCTGCGACCAGGTCGATGGCCCGCTGCTGCCACCGCGCAGTGCCCCATTGCACCTGCCCCCACAGCACCAGGAGTCGTGCAGCCCATTTCAGCACCTGGGTCATTGTTAGGCACACTAGTCCTTAATCCAGACATGACTGTGTCAATGGTGATTCCCTCTTCTGCTGCTTCGACATCCCCAGCTCCGCCTGCTCCTGCGTCTGATGCTCCTGTGTCCCGTTACACGCAGAGGAACAGGCGCCGGCGCGCTCAGGAGGAGGAAAGCGGAGTCCATAAGAGGAAATATGTGCGAGGGGTTACTTTTAACATGTGCAGCAAATGTGGGCAGCCCAAAACAAAAGAGTTTGGTCATAGCCGATATGGTAATGCCACATTTTGCTCACGTGCCTCAGATGGAAAGTCTTTAGATGACTAGTTGGCAGAACAGCGCCAACAAAATAAAGGCCAAAGTCCACCTCCTCAATAAACAATATCATTCTTGTATATATTTTGTATATATTACATGGGCCCACTTTTTCATATTGTCATGTATCCTCCTCAATACTGTATCCTCCTCAATTTATTTCCTGTATATATTATATTACATGGTCTTTCATATTGTCCTGTATCCTCAATAAATAATTTCTTTCCTGTATATATTTTGTATATATTATGTGTATTTGTTTTAATAAAACATTTTATATTTGAACATTTGAAGTGTCTTTTGATCAGATAAATTAAATCTGATAAATCATATCAATCAAATCATATCCCACACACACCAAAAAACATCTTTGAAGAAACATTTTTATTCATTTTAACCATAAACATAAACATGTAATATGCTTTTTAAAAATAATTACACAAAATAATAAATATCAATCAACTACTGAATTTTTATTCATTTTATTTAACCCTAAACATAAACATGTCATATACTTTTGAAAAAATAATTACACAAAATAATAAATATCAATCAATATAATGTCCAGGGCGTGTCCTTATATTGACATATACAGTATATACACAAAACTGTGTCCACGTGATGATTCACTGATTCGAAGCGCTCCGATCGGATCGCGAATCATTTGATTCAGAACTGGACTTCGAAAACGACTCGGTCGTGCAGACGAAGGGGTTCGAATCCAGCTCCCGGAGGGTGACTTGTTACACATGTAACTAAAACTCCTCCGTATCGCTCGGAATATAGCCCGAATACTGTCGCGGGGGATATTTGTCGCGTGCTCCCGTGTTCTGCGTCTTTTTCGCCTGCGGGCGGGAGCTCAAAGATTGGGCCCCTTCCTTTGCGCAGCATGCGCTCTACCACGGAGCTACATCCCCACTTATTAACAGTCTTTTCTGCTTTTGTAGATTTACAAACACCATAAATCCAGCTGTGGGAACTCTACAGGAACGAAATGAAAGTCGTTTGCTCAAATTTGCATGAAATGCAGTAAATAAAGCTTGGAAATGCTGGGGATTGAACCCAGAACCTCATACATGCAAAGCATGCGCTCTACCACTGAGCTACATCCCCATATTGTAAAAAACATTGCTGCTTATGTAGTTTTAAAAAACACTATAAATCCAGTTGAGGGAACTTTACAGGGCAGAAGTGAAATTATTTTTCTTAAATTTGCATGAAAGCCATTAAACATTAAACAGTGCTTGGAGATGCTGGGGATTAAACCCAAGACCTCATACATGCAGCGCATGCGCTCGATGACTGAGCTACATCCCCAATTAATCACAGTCTTCTCTGTTTCGGTAGGTTTACAAAAACTATAAATACAGTTGTGGGAACTCTACAGGACAGAAGTGACATTATTTTGCTAAAATTTGCATAAAAGTCATTCAAGTTTAAGCAGTGCTTGGAGATGCTGGGAATTGAACCCAGGACCTCATACATGCTAAGCAAGCGCTCTACCACTGAGCTACATCACCACTTATTAACAGTCTTTTCTGCTTTTGTAGATTTACAAACACCATAAATCCAGCTGTGGGAACTCTACAGGACCGAAATGAAAGTCGTTTGCTCAAATTTGCATGAAATGCAGTAAATAAAGCTTGGAGATGCTGGGGATTGAACCCAGGACCTCATTCATGCGAAGCATGTGCTCTACCACTGAGCTACATCCCCATATTTTAGCAAGTGTTGCTGCTTATGTAGTTTTAAAAAGCACCATAAATCCAGCTGTGAGAACTCTACAGGACAGAAATGAAAGTCGTTTGCTCAAATTTGCTTGAAACAGTGCTTGAACCCAGGACCTCATACATGCTAAGCATGCGCTCTACCACTGAGCTACATCCCCACTTATTAACAGTCTTTTCTGCTTTTGTAGATTTACAAACACCATAAATCCAGCTGTGGGAACTCTACAGGACCGAAATGAAAGTCGTTTGCTCAAATTTGCATGAAATGCAGTAAATAAAGTTTGGAGATGCTGGGGATTGAACCCAGAACCTCATACATGCAAAGCATGCGCTCTACCACTGAGCTACAGCCCCATATTTTAGCAAGCATTGCTGCTTATGTAGTTTTAAAAAGCACCATAAATCCAGCTTGTGGGAACTCTACAGGACAGAAATGAAAGTCGTTTGCTCAAATTTGCTTGAAGATGCTGGGGCTTGAACCCAGGACCTCATACGCACAAATCATGCTTTCCACCACTGAGCTACATCCCCATATTGTAACGAGCTTTGCTGCTTCTGAAGTTTTACAAACACTATAAGTCCAGTTGTGTGAACTTTATAGAACAGAAGTGAAATTATTTTGCTTAAATTTGCATGAAAGTCATTAAACAGTGCTTGGAGATGCTGGGGATTGAAGCCAGGACCTCACACATGCGAAGCATGCACTCTACCACTGAGCTATATCCACACATTGTAACAAGCAAATCCAGTTATAAATAAACTATAAATCCAGTTGTGGGAACTTTATAGAACAGAAGTGAAATTCTTTTGCATGAAAGTCATTAAACAGTGCTTGGCGATGCGAAGGATTGAACCCAGGACCTCATACATGCAAAGCATGCGCTCTACCACTGAGCTTACATCCCCAATTAATCACAGTCTTCTCTGTTTCTGTAGGTTTACAAAAACTATAAATCCAGTTGTGGGAACTTTATAGAACAGAAGTGAAATTCTTTTGCATGAAAGTCATTAAACAGTGCTTGGCGATGCGAAGGATTGAAACCAGGACCTCATACATGCAAAGCATGCGCTCTACCACTGAGCTTACATCCCCAATTAATCACAGTCTTCTCTGTTTCTGTAGGTTTACAAAAACTATAAATCCAGTTGTGGGAACTTTATAGAACAGAAGTGAAATTCTTTTGCATGAAAGTCATTAAACAGTGCTTGGAGATGCTAAGGATTGAACCCAGGACCTCATACATGCAAAGCATGCGCTCTACCACTGAGCTACATCCCCAATTAATCACAGTCTTCTCTGTTTCTGTAGGTTTACAAAAACTATAAATCCACTTGTGGGAGCTCTACAGGACAGAAGTGAAATTAATTTGCTTAAATTTGCATAAAAGTCGGGGGCGCTAGCGCACGGCAAATGGAGTAGACGCAGTTTTTATCTCCTCGAAGTTGACTCCTGTTTTCGTTTAATATATCCGTCAATATACCAGTTCGCCCAAAGTTTGATGTCACTGCTTCTTCCTTAATTGTTACTGATTTCAAAGTTCTTACTTTCTCTACATTTAACGTAATAATGACTTCCAAGAAGCTCTCGAAGGCTGCGCAGCTGGGCAAAGATGGCGACGCTGATTAACCTCTCCTCAGCCTCCGCCAGTACCATACTTTCAGCTATCGAGACGCAAGGCAACGATTTAAAGCGGCTCATTGAGGACACTAAATTGTCAATCAACACTCGCCTTGATGCGGTGGATGCCGTGCTGGCGAATCTACAGTCGGGTGTTAAGAAAAAAGTTGAGGAGTTGGAATTAGCCATGACTGGTTGTGATTCACGCCTGGACTTAGTAGAGATAATCGGTGCGGAACTGCGTTTGGATAGCAGATTTCTTCGTGCTAAAGTAAATGACCTGGAGGGCCGTTCACGTCAGCTTAATTTGAAATTTGTTGGGATAAAAGAAGGAGCGGAGCAAGGTCATCCCACAGAGTTTGTTAACAGGCTGATTTCTGCGCTATTCGGCCAAGACAAGTTCCCGAAACCCGTCAAAGTGGATCGCGCCCACAGGTTGCTACAACCGAAGCCTACAGATGACGAGAGGCCTCGTCCGATTATTGCGAAGCTGCATCATGACCGCGACAAAGACCTGATCCTTCGTCTGAGCCGTGACAACGCTCCTCTGTTTTACAAGCGGAAACAGGTGCACACCTTTCCGGACTATACGGCGGAGGTGGCCTCCAAACGTCGCGCATTCGGACCAGTGCTGAAAGTTTTGAAGGAAGCGGGGGTGTCTTGTTCTCTTCGCTTTCCTGCAAGATTGCGAGTTAAATACAAGGACTCCACATCCATTTTCGATTCACCAGAAGAAGCATGAAAATATGCGGACTCTCTATCTAACAAATGACATCTCTTTAGTGATTCTGATTTATTGTGCTGTTGCATTGGCCTGATGAGGGCGGATAGATAAGTTATTCAAGTTCATCCTCGATTCTATCTGAGTTTGACGGTACTTGTTTCTATGTTTGGTATTTTGTCAGCAGTCGGGGAGAGCGATTGAGACTTTTTTTCTACAGCTTACTGAGTAAGTCCTTTTGTGTTGTTTTGTTTTTTCTCCTTTTGCTCTGCTACCTTCCTGGTGATGGGTGAGTTTTGCCGTTTCAGTTGGGGAAACGGTGGTGGGTGAGTTATGATGGGGTGTACAGCGCCATCTTTATTAGAGTGTTTACTGCCTTCTTTGATTTGTTACTGGTGAGATTTAAGTTCAATGACAAGGGTTAATGCTTATAGTTGTGTTGGTGGGACCAATGTCACATTTGTATCTTGGAATGTTAGAGGTATGGGCTTACAAATGAGGGCAATAGAAGCAATCAAAACCAACAAAAGAGCAACAACATGCAAGTGCTATGACAAGTCTTGGTTAGCCTAACGCAGTACACGTAGCAAGGTATTTTTAATTTTTAATATTTTTTATTTTATAAAGAAAACAAGTAGATAGAATATAGAAAAAATAAATCTATTTTTTTTAAGAAACAAGTAGATAGAATAGAAAAAAGACAGCTAGTGTTAGTTTTTCAAGAAAAGCTAGCAGTTACAGAATACATATGCAGTTGATAGAGGGTCAAGTGTGTGTGTTTTTTTTAATAAAAAGAAGACAGATAGATAAAATAGAATTAGAATAGAGAGTGCTAGAGATAGAGGGTCAAATAAAGATGGTAGAGATGTGTTTTTAGCCGTTTCTAGAAGATGGCTAAGGATCCAGCTGCTCGGATTGAGTTGGGCAGGTCATTCCACCAGGTAGGAACAGTTAATGAAAAAGTTTCTAGTGGGCACATAGGTCTGAAGTAGTGAATTTAGGTAAAGAGGTGCAGAGCCAGAGGTGGTTTTGTAGGCAAACATTAATGCCTTGAATTTTATGCGAGCAGCTATTGGTAGCCAGTGTAAATTGATGAACAGAGGTGTGACATGCGTTCTTTTAGGCTCATTTAAGATTAACCTTGCAGTTAATTTGTTTTAATTTTGGATTAATTGTAGAGGTTTGATGGAATTGGCTGGAAGACCTGCCAAGAGAGCATTACAATAGTCAAGTCTGGACAGAACAAGAGCTTGAACAAGGAGTCGTGTTGCATGTTCTGAAAGAAAGGGCCTGATCTTCCTAATATTGTATAAAGCAAATTTTGTTAAGGCAGATTTAGCAATGTGGTATGAGAAATTCAGCTTATCATCAATCACAACTCCAAGGTTTCTGGCAGTATTTGAAGAAGTTATGGTAGATGAGCCTAACTGGAAGGTGAAATTGTGATGAAGTGATGGGTTTGCTGAAACAACAAGTAGTTCTGTCTTAGCTAGGTTGAGTTGAAGGTGATGGTCCTTCATCCAGCAAGAAATGTCTGTTAGACATGCTGAGATGCGAGTAGCTATCGTCGGATCATCAGGATGGAATGAGAGGTAGAGTTGAGTGTCATCAGCATAGCAGTGATATGAAAAGCCATGCTTCTGAATGACAGAACCTAATGATGCCATGTAGACAGAGAAGAGAAGTGGGCCAAGAACTGAGCCCTGAGGCACCCCGGCAACTAGATGCTGTGACTTGGATACCTCACCTCTCCAAGATACCTTGAAGGACCTATCTGAGATGTAAGACTCAAACCACTGGAGTGCAGTTCCTGAGATGCCCTTTTTCAATAGGGTAGAGAGGAGGATCTGGTGGTTGACCGTATCAAAAGCAGCGGACAGATCCAGCAAAATAAGTAATGAAGACTTGGAAGCTGCTCTAGCAAGTCTTAGGGCTTCAACAACTGAGAGCAAGGCAGGTTCGGTCGAATGTCCACTTCTGAAGCCAGACTGGTTGCTGTCAAGGAGGTTGTTCTGTGTTAGAAAGGCAGAGACTTGGTTGAACACAACTCATTCAAGAGTTTTTGCAATGAAAGGTAGAAGGGAAACCGGTCTATAGTTCCCTAAAAGAGTTGGGTTAAGAGTGGGTTTCTTAAGAAGTGGGGTTATACGAGCCTGTTTAAATGCTGAGGGAAAAACTCCAGTGTGAAGGGATATGTTAACGATGTGAGTGAGTGCAGGTACAACTGCAGGAGAAATGGCTTGAAAGAGATTAGATGGAATAGGATCAAGCGGACAAGTAGTAGGATGACTGGAAAGGATGCGTTTAGAGAGAGTGGAGAGAAGGATGTGAATGAGTGCATGTTTGCTGGTAAGATGTGTTTGACAGTTTGTGGTGTGGAGAATTGTGCAGAGAGGTTTGTAATTTTATTAATGAAGAATGTGGCAAAGTCGTCAGCTGTTAGAGTTGATGAAGGAGGGGTAGGAGGAGGACAAAGGAGGGAGGAAAATGTTTTAAAGAGCATGCGAGAGTTAGGGCGAATTGTTAATTTTGTCGTGATAGTATGTCCTTTTAGCAATGGAGACATTATCAGAGAAGTCAGAGAGGAGTGATCGATATAAAGTAAGGTCAGTAGGATTTTGTGATTTGCGCCATACCCTTTCTGCAGCCCTGAGCTTAGAACGATGTTCACAGAGAACGTCAGATAGCCAAGGGGCAGAAGGGGTGGTACGGGCTGGCCTGGAAGATAAGGGGCAGAAAGTATATAAACAAGACATCAGAGTGGAACAGAAAGTATCAGTAGCACTGTTAGCATCAAGAGATGATAACTGTTTAGGGGGAGGAAGTGAAGATGAAACCATAGCAGATAGCCGGGAGGGTGAGAGTGAGCGTAAATTAAATCGAAAAGTGGCATGTGGAGGGGTATGTTTTGTTTGAGGAATCATGTTGAGGTTAAGAGTGAGGAGGAAGTGATCCGAGGTGTGCAGTGGAGTAACTAGCACATGTTCAGTGGAGCAGTGTGGTGTGTAAATAAGGTCCAGTTGGTTGCCTGATTTGTGAGTAGCCGTAGTGTATATATATATATATACACACAATTTACAATCTTGGCTCAGCTCCGGCCCACAGCTTTAAAATGGAGACAAAAGATCACTTTTCTTTGGAATGTCATCTACTATATCTAATAGACTCGAACTAATTATGGTGTACACCTCATGAGTGTTGCATAAGCAAAATTTAGGCTTACAGCGATAGACGGTGTTGGCGGTGATACCGGTGTTAAGCCGCAACACCGTTTACGTCACTTGCACCGTCCCTCACCGTCATTTTGATTTTTTCTATAGTAATAAAAATAATTTAGTTCAGTTAGAGGACACTACAATTAAAACTGAACGCGGCTGCTGAATGCAGCACACTGAACGAACGACAGTCGCGCATCACAGATCAGATTTAATTTATCACAGGTGAGGAGAGTGAGTCGAGCTGACAGACACGAAGAGTGAGGACGTGAGACAGACAAGACGATGAAAGAAGAGTTTCAAAACGAAATGTAAAAGTGCCTGTTTTAAAAATATTTTGGATTTTGAAAAGGCTGTTGACTAATGCCATTAATCTAAGTCAGTGGTTCTCAACCGTTTTTTTCCACCGAGCCCCACTATGATCCAAGTGCAAGTCTATCACGGGCTGCACGCATGTCATTTACATATTACGTCATCAATACAAACCAACCAGATTTATAATATTATTTATAGCCTAAATATTATGACATCTAAATGATTACATTTATTGAAATAAATAAGTAAATAAATAAATAATTCTACTCACCATTAATAAAACACCTGACGCTGTCGGGAGCTGACCAATTTTGTGAAATTCTGCTCGAAAGGAGTAACAGCACAGTGAAGTTGTGATTGTAAGTCGCGGTCTGTAAGACGCGCACGGAAGCGTGACTTGAGACGCAACACTGCAGAAAGTGTGCATTCACAAATGTATAGCCTATGTTGATCCAAATATGAAAAGCATTTTCGAGTTTAATAATCTGAGGTTCTCTACAGAGATGTTTTGCCACGTTTCTGTAATTAAGGATGATTGCTGCGTAGTAGCCTATGAGTGTTTCTTTTTACCTGAACATCTTCAAGTGAGCGGCGGGGCAAACCGAGAGTCCAGCACTCTCTTCTCTGCTGATGCTGCGACGATCTTGTTTGAATGCGTTCCTTCGCTGGCATTCATTTCGTTTTTTCCCTTAACAAATTTGTTCATTCTGATGCTCAGTTTTACAGAACTAATGGCTGCTGATGACTATTTGAATTGAATTCTGACAAAGTGCGCGCTTGTAAGTGTTCGTTAAATGCGTAACATTAATTACGTGAGTACATAGATCTGCTCGTCTGAAAATAGTATATGAAAAACTAAATTATTTTACATAACATTATAGCTTATATTTGTTTAGTAATTTTTTTAATTAATGTAAAAACTAAAATGAACTGTAAAACTGAAAGATATTTTGTAATTGTGTTCAGCATAGACTGTAACATTCAGCATGGTGGGCCGCATCTGGATTCGTGAAGGATTCGTTAGAACCACAGTGATAATGGAAGTTTTTTAAAACATTCGTTTCTCATTTATTTGGTTCCACAGTATGCTGATTTTTATCTTATTTAAACTGTGCATATTTCCCCCCATTATTTTACATAAAGGCGTATGCCGTCCGTGCCTCCAAACTTTCTTATTCGTTTTGCTAATAAATGTTCTACGTTTCATAATTATCTGTTCCTCATTCTTTACTGATTTTTAGTTTTGTATACCTATTTAAACTTTATAAGTTATTTGTTATTTTATATTAGGCATATAGCATGGTGTATTTTTATTCGTTTTGTTAATAAAAGTTCTATGTTCTGTTGTATTTTGTTGTTGCTTGAATTGAATTCAAGCAATTGATGCAGAATCGCCGCTAATTTAAAAGTGAAAGTAAAACACGCACGGAGCTTTTATAAGCTATTTAAGCAAAGGAAAGTGAGGAAAAGTGGGAAAACTCAAACGAACTAAAAACAAACAACTGCTTGACGCCAAATTGCCGTGAATTTAAAAGTGAAAGTAACAGGTGCATGGTGCTTACAGGCTATTTAAAACGAAGGAAAGCTAGGAAAAGAGGGAAAACTCAAACGACCCCCCCCCCCCCCCACCACCACCACGGTAATACCGGTATTATCGGTGTTGTCACACGTCGATTAACCGGTGGGAAAATTTCCTCACCGTCACAACCCTAAAGCAAATATGGCACATTTTTGAGCAAATGCTCAAGTCAAGATCACACCTTAGCTGGAGGGGATTTTTGAAGTAAATATGGACTTCTAAAATTGGACTGTTCACACAGAACATTAACTATACTGAGCATGAGTGGCCCCTATTAGACAACAAAAACAACTTTCTTGTAACATTAGGTTTCTTTCAGGAATTTAAAATATTTAAAGTCTATTATTTAAAAACACAAAAATGGTTCAATCTACCTGAAATGACCATTTCCAGACTATCTATCCATGGTGATTTTTTGATAATGTTATGTTACAAAGTACTGGGTTGCTAATACAACAAATTCTTTGTTGGTGTTTACTGTATAGCTGGTTATAGGCCAACATGTCTGTACAAATATAACCAATCTATTATTGTTCTATCAACCCCAAAGCACCTAAACTAAAAAAAAAAAATTATAAAATATTGGTGGGTCATTCTTGACCAGAATAGGCTGCAGAGAAGATGTCACTTTGTACTGACAGTCACAGGGCTCCAGACTGCGACTAAAACGGTCGCATGTACGACCAAAAATATTAATTTGCGAGTGAAGATTTTGCTGAAGTCGCCACTGGCGACTACATGCTATGACTTAAAAATTTGCATGTAATGCCTTTTTTCCTAATTGTTTTGCGATAACATCTTTTGTTATGTTCAGTATTAAACAGACGATGTGCATCAAAGTTTTAGTGGAAAAAAGAGTTTCAAACAGTCCTCGTCTCTGCAGCACAGCAGCATTGATGGCACACCTGCTAAACACAGCTCAGTTGTGCAGCGGGAGATAGGGATGGGCGATACCTCTTATTTTATTTTCGATCCGATACCGATATTTTCAAGCCCAGTATCATCGATATCGATACCGATACCTGTAAACTAAAATTATCTTTTAAATTATTAAAAGAATATAATCAAGTCGCCACTGGCGACTACATGCTATGACTTAAAATTTTGCATTTAATGCCTTTTTTCCTAATTGTTTTGTGATCACATCTTATGTTATGTTCACGTATTAAACTGAGACGATGCGCATCAAAGTTTTAGTGGAAAAAAGAGTTTCAAACAGTCCTCGTCTCTGCAGCACAGCAGCATTGACGGCACACCTGCTAAACGCAGCTCAGTTGTGCAGCGGGAGTCGGGAGAGAGATGTGCTAGTAAAAGAAACACAAAAGCAGTGTCTATTTCGTGCACAACTTGAAAAACTACAACAGGTAAAGCTGTCAGCTGTGTGGATATTGGCAATTATAATAATTACTAATATGGCTTTTTCTTATCAAGATTTTAGTATATGCTGTGTTCTGTTAATGCGTGAACTTCATATTATTTTTAGCACACTTGCCATCCAGTAATCGCAAAAATCTGCTTTGTTACTTTTTAATAAACAAAGTATCACCTTTAAAATTATGCCAAATTCATAACGAAATTCAAACAATAAATACGGTTTTGGCGCTCTTTAATTCGGCAGGCGCGATCGCTTTAGCGCCTCAGTTCAAGCAACAAGTGAATCCATTATATCTTTCTCTTTACTACTAGAGTACATAATGAACATGAATTAACATCAAAAGTAGGCTATTTTATAAGAGTGCCTATAGTACAACTTAATGAAATGTCTCATGTTGAAACCTTCAGTGTTTCAAACTGTAGAAAACGTGTAAAGCGTTTAAACATTGCAACTAATAATACATTTAACGTTACCTCAGAATAACCATTCGGTGTCCATAAGCTCATCAGTCAGCTAGAATAATAACTATAAAGAGGAGCATTTTGCTATATTTATGCGCTATTGCATATTCATATTTTTACTTAACCTGTTGTCTACATGATTCATCTCCTCCTATAAAATTGCATTATACTAATGAAGAAAAACAGACTGAATGTGTGAAAGACATATCAAAGTCCCTTTCAGTCTTTGGACATATGACAAAATTTATAGCATGCATTGAGGAGAAGCCCGAATTACACTCAGTGGCCAAGTGATGCTTATGGTCCATGATATTGGTACAGATTCTGTGTAATGAACAATTCTTTGTGACTGTATATTTCAAGTTGGAAAAGACATTTAGTTCCCACTTTAAGTAAACCTTAGTTCCCAGGTCATCTACAAGATTGATTAAAATGCTGATAAAGTCAAGAAAAAGTGAGACATAAACACATGATTGAAATGTTAAAATGTAAAATATATATATACAGTGGGTACGGAAAGTATTCAGACCCCTTCAATTTTTCACTCTTTGTTATATTGCAGCCATTTGCTAAAATCATTTAAGTTCTTTTTTTTTCCTCATTAATGTACACACAGCACCCCATATGACAGAAAAACACAGAATTGTTGACATTTTTGCAGATTTATTAAAAAAGAAAAACTTATTTAACTCAGGTGCTGTCCATTTCTTCTGATCATCCTTGAGATGGTTCTACAACTTCATTTGAGTCCAGCTGTGTTTGATTATACTGACTGGACTTGATTAGGAAAGCCACACACCTGTCTATATAAGACCTTACAGCTCACAGTGCATGTCAGAGCAAATGAGATATATATATATAAATAAAATAAATAAAACATGTTTATTCTGTGGCACCTAAAAAAATAATTTGGCGCCTAAGTTTTTTCCTTATAGGAGCCAATGGCTCCTTACTCTATTTTTTTGTCTGGAGCCCCGAGTCATATACTGTATTTGACTACTGACCTGTTGGTTATGCAGGACTCTTAAAAGGATTTTGGCAGAATCCAGGCTTTGACAATGCATCCAGCCCAACAACAACAAGAGGCAGGACAAAGGCTGAAACTCAGCCTGCAATAGTGTTTCCAGTTTGGCAAACTCCTCTCGCTTTATGAGATCTAAACCAGTAAGCAAGACCTGCTCCAGATCTAACTGGATCTCACAAGTATATCAGTCGTCTTTTTCCTCAAAGGCCAGGGGTGTTGCCATCCTATTTCGTAAAACTGTCCCATTTCGTTTGTCTACTGTCATCTCTGATCCTTCTGGAAGATATATTTTAGTATCTGGTCATATAAATTCATTCCCAATTACGTGTAAATTTACGTGGTCCAAATTTTGATGATCCTAACTTCTTTAGGAAGATTTTTGACTTGCTTCCTGACCCCAGTTCTACTAATTTAATAATTGGTGGTGATTTTAACTGCTATCTTGATGCTTATTTGGACCGCTCCTCCACACAGGTCCCTCACATTTTACGTTCAGTAAAACATGTTTTAAATAAAACATGTTTTAAACTTTAAATAATTTATGTAAGTCTTTTAATTTAGTTGATATTTGGAGATTGCAACACCCATCCAACAGAGACTACTCCTTTTCTCGTGTGCACAAATCATATTCTAGAATCGATTATTTTCTTATTGATTCTAAACTCATTTCGAACATAACACAGACCAAGTATAATAATATTATAATTTCTGATCATAGTCCGCTTACTACGATGTTTAAGCTTTCTGTGTCTAAAATGTTAAATTGGCGTTTAAACCCTTGTTTATTCTTGCAGGAGCAATTTCACTCATACATCTCCTCTCACATCAAGCAGTTTCTTGAATTCAACGATAAAGGTGATGTGTCGGATTACATTCTCTGGGAGACTTTTAAGGTAGTGTTGCGGGGGAATATAATTGCTTATGAATCGAGCAGGAAGGAGAAACGTGGACGGCTTGCCGAAATTGAAACCTTGCTTCCAACCTTGGAGAATGCCTATAGATTATCTAAATCTCAGTCAGATCTTAATGTTATGCTAAAACTTAAGTATGAGTATAATAATATTTTGAGTGAACAAGTCAGTGACATAATGCTTAAAATAAAATCTAATCAGTTTGAGATGGTTGACAAACCTGAAAGATTACTTTCTCAATAGTTAAGAGGCATACAGGCAAATAGAGCTATTTTCCAAATTAAATCAGACTCAGGTGTGTTATTAACCAATCCAAAGGAAACTAATGGATTTTTTTTGATTTTTATAAACATCTTTTCACTTCAAAATGTAACGTGCCCATTTCAGAAATTACTGATTTTCTTGATACAATTGACACTCTGAAGCTTAGTGAGGATGCCAGAAGCGATCTGGATAAAGAGTTCACTTTGGATTAAATTCTGAAGGCTATCAAGTCCAAATGGTAAGGCCTCAGGGCCTGATGGGTTTTGTATTGAACTCTATAAAGCTCATGCAGATATTATTGCTCCACTGCTGCTGAGAATGATAAACCACTCTTTTGAAAATAAACAACTTCCCCGTTCTCTCTATGAAGCGAACATTTGCTTATTATTGAAAAAAGACAGGGATGACACTGATCCTTCTAGTTATAGACCATTAAGCTTGCTCAACTGTGATCAGAAGATTGTTGCTAAAGTGCTGGCCATTCGTTTGAGCAAACACATGGCTTTATTAATTCATCATGATCAGACTGGTTTTATCTTGAGTAGATTTTCTTTTTCAAATGTTCGTCGCTTGTTAAATTTACATTTACATTTATGCATTTAGCAGACGCTTTTATCCAAAGTGACTTACATTGCATTCAAGTTACAGTTTTACATTTTATCAGCTCTTACTTTCCCTGGGAATTGAACCCATGATCTTGGCGTTGCTAGCGCCATGCTCTACTATTTGAGCTACAGGAAAGCTACAGTAAATGTTATGTATAATGTAGATTCTAAGTGGTCTAAGGCAGCTGTTATCGCTCTAGATGCCGAGAAGGCCTTCGACCAGATCGAGTGGCAATATCTATACTCAGTGTTAAATAAGTTTGGGTTTGGAAAAAAAATTCGTACATGCATTGAGATGCTTTATGCAAACCAAAAATCTGCAGTACTCACTAATTTGGACAAATCTGACTATGTTCCACTTTATCGTGGGACTAGGCAGGGATGTTGCCTTAGTCCCTTGTTATTTAATTTGGCTCTGGAGCCACTGGCTATAAGAATTCGGCACCATGCCTCTATTAGTGGCATTACAATTGGGTCGGTAGAGACTAGGCTCTCTCTATTTGCAGATGATTTGCTTATATTCTTAAAAGATGCTGTCGATTCTTTACCTCCTTTAATGGATTTGATTAAAAAAAATTGGTTCTTTTTCTGGGTATTCAATTAACTTGAATAAAAGTATATTTGTTCCCCTTGGCAAAAAATGTAAAATTTTTTAGGGTTCCTCCCTTTTAAAATTGTTTGTGATCATTTCACTTACTTAGGATTGGTTATTCCCTTAGATTTACATTTATGCAGACGCTTTTATCCAAAGTGACTTACATTGTATTCAAGTTACAGTTTTACATTTTTTATCAGCTCTTGCTTTCCCTGGGAATCGAACCCATGATCTTGGCGTTGCTAGCGCCATGCTCTACCATTTGAGCTACAGGAAAGCCTGTAGCTCAAATGGATCCAAAAGATATATTTAAAGATCCAAAATATATATTTAAACTTAATTTTAGTGCTGCAATTAAAAGCCTTAAATCCACCATTGAAAAATGGAGGCTTTTGCCTTTATCATTAATCGGCCGTGTTAATGCTATAAAGATGGTGGTCCTTCCAAGGTTTTTATATCCGTTTCAGAATCAACCCATTTATCTTACTAAATCATTTTTTAAAAATCTAGATTCTATTATTTTCCCTTTTATTTGGAGTTTTAGGACTCATCATATCTCTAAGGCACACTTAGAAAAATCTAAAGAGATGGGGGAAATGGCAATGCCAGTTTCAACATTATTATTGGGCCGCAAACGTAAGGGCTTTGATGTATTGGAGTATTGATTCACCCGGTTTTAATGAGAATGCAGATTTTCCTACCTGGATTCACATGGAATCTCATTCTGTAAACAAGATCTCTCTCCCTGCTTTATTACTTGCCAGTTTAAATGCTCCTTTAAAAAGCATTTCTAAAAATGTTGTAGTGCATAGCTCTTTAAGAATATTGGTATCACCAATCGGTATCACACAGCCTTCTCTATATTCCCCCATTTGTAAGAATCACAATTTTACACCTGCTCTGAGCGATAGAATCTTTCAATTGTGGAATAATAAGGGTCTTTCTACATTTAATGAACTATACACTGATGGTCGCTTTGCCTCTTTCGATCACCTTCTTAGTAAATATGGTCCTTCTCACTCTCATTTTTATCGCTACTTGCAGACTCTGCATTATGTTCAGCAAGCTTTTTCCGATTACAGGATCCAGCAAGAAGAACACCGGTTCTATAATCTAGTGTGAAAAGCACCTGATACTAGGCATATGGTTTCGCAAGTTGTTTCCCTCTTCTCATCGCAGTTAAACATTTCTTCTGATTATCTTAAGGTAGAGTGGGAAAAGGATCTTTGGTTACTCTGATACAATTTCATCTTTGCCTTATTATTTGCAGTTGGCATTAATGTTGGGCATGGTGGTGGCCAAACTGAGGTAGTGGAAATTCACTGCTCCCCCATGTTTTCAGAGATGGCCTCTGTCATACACCTTGAGAAATGACGGTTTAATGAATCAAAGTCTCTTAAGTTTTTCTAAGGTCTGGGGTCCTTTCCTCCAACAGCTAAATATCAGTAATACTTAATTTTTTATTTATTTTTTGGTATATTTGTGATACTGTGGTTTCCATGCTGATTTCATCTCCCCTTTTTTATTTTGTGTTTTATCTTTCTCCTTTGTAACTATTCTAGGCACTTATGTCATTTGTAATGTAATCTGCCCTTTTATTTTATTTTTTTATGTACTTTGTTTTGTGTTCTTGGTATGTTGTTGTTATAAAACTAATAAAAAAAACAATATAGAAAAAACATTTTTTTTGCATGAAAGTCACTAAACATTAAGCAGTGCTTGGAGATGCTGGCGATTGAACCCAGGACCTCATACATGCAAAGTGGCGCGTGCGCCCGATGAAACAATGTAAACTGCACCCACTCACAGCCCAAACGTTCTTATCTAGTTACTTATTAAAAACATACGTTTTCAAAAAAGAACATAACTGTGTTCATCATGTGGTGTCACATGACAGAATTTAGTTTTCAGTCACGTGACCGGCTCGAAGACCTGGAGGGCAAAACATCCATAGAACTGCTGCACAAGCGTGCCAATTTTTCATCTGTTTCCCAGCCGCAAATATTTTGATCGCCTCTCAAAAGAATAAAACAAAGGTATTTCTGAACAAAATGCAAGTTTTGGCCATTTGCAATCCATATTAAGCACCCACGGCAATATTTAGATCATAAACAGTGCGACAAAACATTGTAAAAACACTTAAAGTGCCTTAATATATTAAAAACAGTCATATTAAAAGATCAAATTCAGTAATCACCACATTAATGATGCATAGACACAGGCAAGCAGATGAGGCCGGGAACATGAACGCAGTCCGCTTAACGGTTCAGTGATTTCCTTCTAATGGTTTTCTATGGGAAGCAATTTAATGTGAAACTTTGCACCAAGGATGTTATAGTTTTGAATTTTTAAATTAGTTTTTATTTTATTATTGTTTTCAAATTTCCTATAATTTCAGTTTAATTTTAATTAGTTTCATTAATGCTTTTGTTAGTTTTAGTTTAGTTTTTATTTTGTGAACACATTTCTATTTAGTTTTTATATATTTTAATTTCAGTTTTAGTTTTAGTAATTATAGTTTAACAGAGTTAATGGAACAATTCCAGTGTAGACCAAACCAAGACATTTAATTTTAGCAAAGTTAAATGTTTACAGTTAACTCTTGTGCAAACCTCTTAATAATGAAAATAAAATAATTTTAAAATTCAACAAAAAACTAAAATATGCAACTTATATGTATACAATTTATTAATTCATATTCATGTTCATATTCATTAATATTAAAGATGCAATCTTGTTTAATATGCCAATAGTTTACAAACAACAAGCTAATCAAGGTTTCCAGAGTTATCAGTGAGTTTTTATCAGGGTTGGAGTTAAATTCTGCAGGACCATGACCCTCCAGTGCTGGATTTGAGGAAACATGCCCTGCGTCCCAATATGCATACTATCCACCCTATCTGCCCTAAATAGTAGGCCTATTAAAAATGACTAATATCACATTTAGCACATTTATCATGGACAGTGTGCACATTGGGACGCAAGCATGTTCTTTGCAATCGTCATTGAAACTCTGTAAACTATTTTTGTCCATCTGTGGTTTCAATGCATTAATTTGTTGGATCTTTTGCACAGCGCCACCGGTGCACACTACTGTATGTCCCGTCTCTCCCTCTATGAACATACATAATAAGAAGAAACAATCTAAAATGCTTTGAAACCTCATACTACTCAAAAATAAATGCGATATGGTGATTTAAATGATGTTTGCACTTTACTTTGACGAGCCGCTCCAGCGTGCACACGCTTCAGATGAGCAACACAATAAATCCCAGTTCTAAAGCCTTTTACACAACACGGCAAGCGGTGAAAACAGCGCGGCTATCGCTTTCTCTCATTTTGGATGCGTTTTATACAGTCAAGGCGGTGCTCGTGTCATGGTCTCGAGGAGGACGTTACCATAGTAATCGCAAAGCGTGACAAAATGACTATTCACTAAAGTCAGCTCATCCAAAACTTTTAATTCTGTGTCTGTTAACTCACTCTCATTTTGTTCTCATTTTGTCAAGCACATTTTTAAACGTGCGTGCGCTGTAAGGTGGGCATTATTATTATTTCCCATGTCATATTTTATAGTTATTTCCTCATTTCATTTCATTTTTTTTCAGTTTACAAAAATTATTTTTGACCAATAGTTTTAGTCTTAGTTTCAGTTTTCGTTTTTGAAAATAACCTTGCTTTGCACATTGCGTTTATATTTTGGCTTCATCCTCTTGCCTGTACAAATATGTACATCATCAATAAGGTGTCCACTGAATTTCGCCTTTTAATATCTGCGTTTTATTACATTATTACTTGATGCAATCTGCATAAAAATAGCTGGCGGTGTTACAGGGTTGACGAGACGTGAGACGAGAGGATCCATTTGCAAGGCTTTATTATAAAACATGGTCAAAACAGGCAGGGTCAATGAACAGCAGACAGGTATGGCAGAGGAAAGACACAGAGCAATCCGAAGAGTAGCGTGGGTCAACGATCAGCATACAATATCCAGAGGGCTAGGCAGAGAGATAATCCAGGAGAATGAGCAATAATCCAAGCGAGTGGCAAACAGAGTCCAAACAGGGCAAGGCAGAGAGAATAAACCAGGAGAACGGGCAGGAATCAAAACACAGGAAATCTAACTCGGAAAACAGGGAAAGCTTTGTAGAGTAGCTAGGCTAAACAATACTCGGCAGAGAGCAAGAGAAAGTCCAGAGCTTAAATAGTGTGTGTGATTGGGTGATGGTGATTGTGAGATGGTTCTCAGGTGCAAGCGTGATCAGTGTGAACAGCTGTGTCAATGCAGTGGGTGATGGGAAATGTAGTTTCTGAGTGATCTGTAACTGTCTGTGTAGTGTGAAAGTCAATGTGATGGGTGAGTGACCTCTTGTGGTGAATGAACAGAAGTTCATGGCCAGGATTTGTGACAGGCGGTCAGTGGAGCAAAGCTTCGTTTTGCCCTCCAGGTGGGCGTTCCTCTAAGAGTGTGACGTCACGTGAAAACTATCGGCAGCGTCCGTGTTCATAGTGTTGCTCACGTTAAAGCACTGTTTCCCTGTAGTTCAAAAGCGCATTAAATCATATTTATATTATTAAATTGTATCTAAAATTATTTTATACATGGTAAGAAAAGGATGAGTTACCTCTCAAACATAGCTACTTATCTTAATGTGATGTTCCTTTAGTAGGCCTAGTTTACATTATTTTTTTACAGTGCACTGTTCAGTTTAAATAGCCTGCAGTCCATGCCTTTCAGCTTGACCACCATACTCCCGTGATATTATGCCGAGCATATTTTATTTTACATGGATATTGGAACGCGAAGTACAAAAGTTTAAATTAATTAGTTTTGGCTTGTTAGCTTCTTATATTTTTATTCTTGTTTTGTTCCGAGTTCTTTCTAGTTTTAAATTTAAAGGATTTGTTGTGGAGAGAGGAGAAATAAAATACCATGTTTTTTCAATATGTTTGGCTGACTGAATTTTATTATGACAATGAACTGACTGTGTTGTCGAGGCTATGCTTAAAGGGGACCTAACGCACACCGTTTCACCCAATCTCATGTTAATCTTGAGTACATATAGAGTAGTACTGCATCCTTCATATCTCCAAAAAGTCTTTAGTTTTATCATATTTATAAAAGAAAGATACAGATTTACAATTCTCTCCGAAAAAAAGCCGAGCTCCTGGAGGCGTGCCGTGTGGGCGGACCTAAAGAGTGACGAGCACTTGCTCTGATTGCCAACAAAACACACACATTTGATGCCGTTTCACTTACCATCTGCAGTTCTGAATCATGACCGGGATCTTTTATAGCTGGGACAGTATCTTTCAGTATTAAACGATGTGCAAATCCAGCGTCGAATTGGGCCTTGTTTATAAAACGTTCGTCTACAAAACACTTGAGAAACTCCATTGCTGCCCCGGAAAAACAAACTATATCCACTGTTCACGTAACGGTGGGTTGTTTTGGGAAGCTGAACAAGGTTATCTTTCCCTCACAACCAAAAACACACTTCTTTAGAGACATTCTTCCCGAGCAAGGCCCGTGCTGCCAGCCTGCCAATTGAAGCGCGTTGATGGGCGCGCTCTCGCTCTCACTCTGGTCGATGCGTGCACGGACGCTTTCTTTCCTGGAGAAATGCCCATATAAGGAGTTCCACCGTCGTTTACGTCATAAAGAACAACGATCGAAAAAAACTCTCCGAAACTTGTACGAATCCGGAAGTGAGATTTTTGGCACAGAAATACTCTGTTATATGTACAATTTTTTTTTTTTAAACTTTGTCCATGCTTAGCATGAGAATCCAACTCTTTACCAGTGTAAACAACTCTGAATGCATGAAACAGCATGGTACCCCCCCTTTAATGCGCTGGCACGATCAC
>JALXFT010001587.1:0-59999 GCA_023376895.1 Aspiorhynchus laticeps
GAAATAACTCCGCCGAGGTGAGAGAGATCCATTGCTGGCCAAAGAGTTAAAAACTTCAACGGCCGCTTTGAATGTAATGGCGGCGCGACTCTGCCGATCAGTGCCTCAGGAAGCAGCAGACAGAGCACGATGATGATCATGTGATCACCGTGTCGGAGGACGAGGTTCGGAGGGAACTAAAGAGAGTGAACGTCAGGAAAGCCGCCGGACCTGATGGGATTACTGGCCGCGTTCTGAGGTCCTGCGCCGATCAGCTTGCTGGTTTGTTTACTTCCATCTTTAATGAGTCCCTTACTACCTCTGTGGTTCCCACCTCATTTAAGAAATCTGTCATCATCCCTGTGCCTAAGAACAGTAAACCCTCTTGCCTGAATGACTATCGTCCAGTTGCCCTCACATCAACAGCCATGAAGGTTTTTGAGAGACTTTTAAAGAAACACATATGCTCCTCCATCCCTGCTACTTTGGACCCTCTTCAGTTTGCCTATCGCCCAAATAGGTCTACTGATGATGCCATCTCTCAGGTACTGCACTCTTCCCTCACTCATATTGACAGCAAAAATGGCAACTATGTCAGACTGCTATTCATTGACTATAGCTTTCAGCTTTCAACACTATAGTCCCCTCCAAGCTAGCTGTCAAACTCTCAGACCTCGGCCTAAACACTTCACTCTGTGACTGGATTCAAGACTTCCTCACCGGCAGACCACAAGTGGCAAAAATGGGCCAGTTCACCTCCAACTCCATCACCCTGAATGTAGGAGCCCCGCAGGGCTGCGTTCTTAGTCCCCTGCTCTACTCTCTCTACACACATGACTGTGTGTCCTCTCACAGCTCCACTTCTATTGTTAAATTTGCTGATGATACTGTGGTTCTGGGCCTCATTTTCAACAATGATGAGACCGCATACTTGGGTGAGGTAGAGAGACTTACATCATGGTGCCAGGACAACTGTCTCTCTCTGAACGTGAGCAAAACCAAAGAGCTGATTGTAGACTTCAGGAAGAGACAGCAGCGGCCCGACACTCCTCTTATGATCAGCGGGACCCCTGTGGAGAGGGTGAGCAGCTTCAAGTAGATCAGTGTAAACATCTCCGAGGACCTGACTTGGACTGCACACATT
The DNA here is from genome assembly GCA_023376895.1 of Aspiorhynchus laticeps. NCBI lineage: Eukaryota > Metazoa > Chordata > Actinopteri > Cypriniformes > Cyprinidae > Aspiorhynchus > Aspiorhynchus laticeps. The sequence continues at coordinate 1,124 of JALXFT010001587.1, forward strand.
CAAACACAGGTCAAGAAAGCCAGGCAAAGACTGTACCATCTGCGACAGCTGGGGAAATTCAGGGAAACACCAGCAATCCTGAAAACTTTCTATTCAGGGGCCATAGAAAGTGTATTGACTCAGTGCATCTCAGTGTGGTATAGTAACGCCACAAATCAGGACTGCAAATCTCTGCAGAGAGTCGTGCGCTTAGCTGAGCGCATCTCAGGTCTGCCCTCCCCTCTCTGCAGGACATCTACCTCAAACGCTGCAAAAGCAGAGCTGCAAAAATAATCAAGGACTCAAATCACCCCGGTAACCATCTTTTCATCTCACTGCCATCTGGCAAGCGCTTCAGAAGCATGATGGCAAAAACTGAGAGACTGAGGAGGAGCTTCTACCCTCAGGCCATCAGGCTCCTAAACTCAGTCTCATAACATCTACAGGACTCAATTTAATAAACTGTAAAAACATTCATTATTCTCCATCATCCGCATCTTATTCTTACCTATATTTATATATATATTCTCTTGTGTTATGTTTCTTGTTTTTTTTTGTTTTTTTGCACTGTCCATTGAGCGGACCTGTCCTGACCTACATTTCACTACTGATTATACCCTGTATGATTGTGTATGTGACAAATAATAAAGAACCTTGAACCTTATAGCTCTGTAGCTTTTACTCAAGGTACATGTTCAAGATTCTCGGTCATAAGAGGTATTAGACAAGGTTGTGGTTGTTCACCTTGACTTTTTATCATGGTTGCAGAAATGTTATCTATTTTAATCAAAATGGGCAACATATCAGGCATCAACTTAGATGGGAATAATTTTATTATCAGTCAATTTGCTGATGATACGACTCTGTTTCTAAGAAATGAATTTCCAGTCTATAATGATTTTTTTCAAAAGCTTCAGGTTTATGGTTGAATATGTCAAAATGCGAGCTATTGGCCATCCATGATCACCCTAGTATATCATTATATAATATACCAGTAAAAAATGAAATTAAATACTTAGGTATTTGGTTATCTAAGAAGACAGATCATTTAGAAAACTTAAATGTTGATAAATATCTAGAGAAATGTAGATTAATAATGAACAATTGGTTGCTAAATATCTTTGGTAGAATCTTACAAACGAAAGTAGAAAGTCTTTCTTGATTCATCTATCCATGTTTTTCTTTAGCAGTGTCTGCTAAAAAGATAAAGGCAATCGTATGGAAAATGAAAAGTCATTATATACGTAAAAGTGATATGATTAAAGATTATGAAGTGAGTGGTAAAAACAATTGACTTTGATATTATAAATGGGGTCATCGTACTTCATAAATAATGAATCTTCATTTTGGTTTCAGATTCCTAGCTATTTTCATAAAATGTGGTGGTATTAGTTTTTTGTTACAACGTGATATTGAATTGTCTAAACTCACCATAAAACTTTCTGCTTTTTGTCAACAAGTACCATTATACTGGAAACTGATTTTTAAACATAATTTTAGCCCACATAACATGTCTATGAACCAGGAATAACAGGTGTATTATGGTGAATAGAAAATATATGTGTATTGATGACTGTGGAAGGCATATGGTCACTAACACATGTTATGGACAACTTAGGGAATATATTAATTATGATGATATTTGTGGTAAATACAATGTAAGTTGCTCCCCCAAAATTTACGATAAAAGTATTAAGAGTATACCATTGCATATGATTAAATTAGTTAAGGAACAAGTAAAATATTAAATAATAACTCCCAAAATGCCTGATCTTATGATAGAAAATGTTAACTTTGCTGATAAAAAATTTTCTTATAGATTTTTGAGGAATTGTCTATTACAATGTTGTTTTCCAGGACCAGTAAAAGAGATCTTATATATTTTGTCATTTTGATAAGAAAAAAAGTGTCTGAAAATAGAACCAATTTTCTTACATTCCCTGTTAACCCTATAAAGAGGTGCACTTTAAAATTATGAATCACATTTATCCTGCAAAAGAGTTTTTAAGAGTAAGATTTAATGTTGGGGATTCTAATATATGCTATCATATGCAATTTGGAGATAGAAACAGTTGAACACTTGTTTTTTTAGTGTAATTTGGTACAAATATTCTGGAATGATGCAATCTGTTGGATACACCAAAGAATAACTGTAAGACTGATCCTTTCATGGCAAATTGTTAAGTTTGGCTTGTTAGTTAAGGATAAAAAGATATATGTAATAAATAATTTATTGCTTTTGCTAAAATTTTACATTCATAAATGTACATTTTTCAAAACTCCCCCACGATTAGTGGTGTTTAAAGAGGAATTTGTAATATATTTGGAGACTTTAAGAGGGATGAATAGTCCCAACGCAAGATATTTGTATACTTTATTAGAGGATTTTGGTTTCATAATGTGAAAACCTCCTACTCCCCTACTTCTTCTTTGTCTTTATATTTTATTTGTAATATGATGTACAGAGTGTGAATGAAAATTGAGTGTAATCTCAGTCATTATTTGTAAATCTCCCAGTTATGAATGCCATTCTGTGTTATTGTTCAAAGCATTGAATAAAAAATAAATAAAAAAACTGAATCTCAAAATGATTCCTCTGTTTCTAATCGCTCGAAACTCCTCATGCTGGCGGACTCTGCTGGTCAATATGGTAGAAATACAATGAAAACTCGATCCAAATATGTATGATGATTGACACTTTTACAAACCAACGCTGCAATCGTTTTCATTAATATATTAAATGTAATCAAATAGCCTAATAATAATAATAATTAAATACAGGTAAATAATTACTAATAATTTAGGCTAGAAATAATTAGCCTACATATTAAATAAGGTTGTCTATATGTGTTCTTATATCACAGTGTGTAGTGCTTGTACTTAGCCTACCATTATTTAATCAACTTGATATTTGTAAGACTTGTCGCGTCTCATAGATCAAACCATATCGAATGTGAAACTAACTTAACCGCGCTGTTAACACTGCAGTCAGCACAGAAGCGATCCTGGTCTCTCAGAGCTGCTTGCATTAAACGTAACATCACTGTAAATAAAAAGGCTAACTCGTCGTTAATACGGTTTCTGGAGCACATGATGGAAATTAGGTATGTTGGCTATTTCTAAATATTCCAGCTTTATGACAATCCTTTCCGAAAACAAACGTTCAGGTTAATAAGCGCTAGCGTATAATAGCCTACTACACAGCATGGCTATATATACCCACATGAAAAAAATACTACAGTAATTTATAGTAAATATACTATAGTGTTTTTAAACCATACTATAGTAAAGTACTTAAATTAATTGTTGTAGTAATTATATTTGCTGTGTAATATAACAACTATAGTAATAAACAAATTACTTTACCCAATAATATACTAAGTTTTCTACAGCTATAGGGTATATTATACTACAATACACTAGAGCAGTGCTTCCCAAACCTGTCCTGGAGGACCCCTAGCCCTGCACATTTTGTATGTCTCCCTTATCTAACACACCTGATTCAACTCAGCTCGTTAGTAGAGACTGCAAGACATGAATCAGGTGTGTTAGATAAGGGAGACATACGAAATGTGCAGGGCTAGGGGTCCTCCAGGACAGGTTTGGGAAGCACTGCTCTAGAGTTTACTGTAGTAAAAACTAAAGTATACAGTTTAGGCTATAGTTAATTGTACAGTATGCTGTAGCATTCATTAACAAGTGTTGTAAATACTATGCAGTATAATACACTTTACTATAGTATGGTTCAAAAACACTATAGTACACTCTTAAAAATAAAGGTGCTTCACGATGCCATAGAAGAACCTTTTTGCCTAAATGGTTCCATAAAGAACATTTAACATCTGAAGAACCATTCTGTTTCACAAAAGGTTCTTTGTGGTGAAATAAGGTTCTTCAGATTATAAAAAGGTAAGGAAGAGATGGTTCTTTAAAAAAACCTTTATTTTTAAGTGTATTTACTATAAATTACTATATTTTTTCATGAGGGAATGTTATTGTTGAATGATAATTGGAAATTAAGTTTCATAATAATTATATATATATATATATATATATATATTATATATATATTATATAAAGAGATCATTTGCAAGAAAATAACTAATTTTATTAAACAATTTTCAAAAATCGTGTTTTTACATTGTGCATTCCAACTAATCTCAATCAAACAGCAGTTGGGTTATTTTATTTCGATTAGGAAAAAGAAAAAAAAAACAGCTAACTAACACAATAAAACAGTAAATGTCACGCCTCATGGACTTTGAGTTTGTTTTCCCACTTGTTCCCTGACCTAGTTTCTGTCTCCCCTTGATTGTGCCATTATGTTCAGGTGTGTCTCTTCAATAATCTTCATTTGCCAATGTAGCCTATATGTCCTATTGTTCTACATGTGTCAACTACCTGCCTATGCATTTACTCTATTTGTGGATTATTAAAAGACTATTTGCCTTCATATTCGTTGTGCACGTTTACCTTCAATACAGTAGCGTTACAATAAAATACATGATAACTGTAAAGATTCAGTCCACTGAAGGCGAGCGTAGTGAGAATCCAAGTACAGATTTATTAAACAAAGTGATCCAAACATAATCCAAACAACGACTTGACTTAATTTGACCAGACTTGACTAGGCATGAACAGACTTAACTCACCAACAGCAGATTACACACCATCAATACACAACAAGAGACAATGGAACCAATTGGGCTACTTAAGCAAACAAAGAGGGTCACATGACATGAACAAACCAATAGGTGTGTTCAACTTGAAGCAGCGCTGCGCAGAATGACCAGTGTATGACATCAAAGTACCGCGAGAGTGATAATAGAGCAGATGGATCCTGATGCTTTCGAATCGCTCTCGCGGTACTTTGATGTCATACACTGGTCATTCTGCGCAGCGCCGCTTCAAGTCGAACACACCTAATAACCAATGAGAACATGACACTAACCCTGCGTTCCATTCGGAAGGGCTCATCCCTATGCCCTAATCCCTTCAAAGGGTTTACCCTCCGAAATGAGAGCTTCGAAGGGTTGAAGGGTGTAGGGGACCAAACAACTGTTTCTTGAAGTGCCCTTCTGCGTCAGCCTCCCGTACCCATACGGAGGCGCCGTCATCATGCAAAGCATCTGTGCAAAGGATCATGGGAGCCCGAAATGTCCATCAGTTGTACCCTTCGAAATCCTTCATTCCGAAGGGCCCTTTGAAGTGGCCAGTTTTGAGCACTTCGATTTGGAACGATACTTCAGTATGGCGGCAATGATTATTTTCACTCCGAAGTGCACTTTGGAGGGCGATATATCCCATTTGGAACGCACCGACAGACTAAGGGAGCACATGGAAAGAACAGGAAACAAGGCAAAATAAAAAACATGAAAACCCAAACCCCACATTACAATAACATAATAAAAAACATTTTTTTAAAAAAACCGAGTTGTCTGTTTTTGCAAATAAACTATTCATATATATATATATACAAATAAAAATTGTACTGTGTCCTATGGTGTGACAGCAAAAATGTAGATTTTTTTTTTCAGTTTAATTTGTGCTTATTTATACATACATATTGTGTATTTTATATAGGCTACATCTTATTTTTTTATTATCTGTGTGTTTTTGTTGTTGTTGTCTTTGTGTACTGTTTCATGAAACAAGTTTACCAAATAAGCCAGGTTTATTTCAGTTAGTCTGACTTGTTGTCAGTTGATTTGGTTCAAAATAAGTCAAACTAACTGAAATAAGCCTGGCTTGTTTGGTAAACTTGCTCTATGAAACAGCCCCCAGAAGCTTGTGACACTAAAACAAATTCCTTGTATGTGCAAACATACTTGGCAATAAAGCTCTTTCTGATTCTGATTCTGACAGAGATGGGCATAAATACATGACAATGTATTTAAAATAAAAATACAAATAAAAAATAAATAAAAAAACATGGCTACAATAGTTAAACCATGGTAACCACAAAGTAACCTTGGTTTTGCCACACTAACCATAGTATTTGTAGTAAATCTGTGGTTATACAAATTGTCAATACGAGAAAAAAAAACTGTACTTGTACTACAATAAAACCACTGTAATTTTCGTAAGGGTTGGAGAACAATTACTCCATGTCGCCTCCTGCTGTTTCTCAGAATTATACAACAGCAAGCGAGTCGAGTATAAAAGCCTCTGTTTAGACAGGCAAGAGTATAAATAAGGCTTCAACTAGTCTCAGCCTCAGATATCATGCCCACGAACCATTGGATGAATGTCTGATGCATAGATATGTATACTTGTCTATGGTCTGATACATGTGGCACACAAAATTAGAAATACTTCGGGAGTTTTAAAGTCGTCACTTGATTGGTGGAATTCTAATGGATTTCCGGGAGATTTTGTTTCGCGTTCTTTAATGTTCTGCCTGGAAACAAAGATGCCGTGTAGCCAAATCCCCTCATGGAAGAACAAAGCCATTGTGTTTACGACTGTGACAATGAGCGCTTAAAAATGCCTGCCAACATGTGAGTGTGAATTTGAATTAATTTTCCCGGCAATTGAACTTATAATAACACCAAGCATATCACACTCTATTACTTATCCATTCATGCTTCTTTTTCCATGCCAACATTCCAATAATCCCTGCCCACTAAAAGCGCTGCACAGATATATTTGCTTACCCCGATAAGCCTATCGATTCACACCTTATATCATCACCATGATATGTATTGTCATATCACTCAGCCCTAACATGCAGAAATGCCTAAAACACATTTGACAAGATTAACTATTAAGACTGATTGGCTAACACTATTTTCACCCTTGTCTGTGCACTTATTTTCTTATTTTTTTTTAATCCAAAGACGTTGACTTTGACTAAGTGTTGACTCTGCTTTTACAGGTATTCACAGATGTGTTTTCTACCCGTGTTTCTGTTCATAAATGGAGGTGAGTGCTAAAATTAAAAATTATTTGTAAAGCAATTCTACCATTCTGAACTTGGTATCTTTTATCATACTTTCTGTTTTCAGTGTCTCTGCAGGAGACTGTTGTGGGCTTTATTGGAGACTCTGCAGTTTTACCTTGTTCTTCCGAAGAACCTCCGCATACAATTCAAGACATAGGTGTGTATTGGAGACACAGCGGCCAGAATGTATATGGAATTATTTATGGTAAAGTCTCTGTGGAAGGACAAGATCCAGAGTACAGGAGCAGAACTGAAAGCTTTCCTGAAGAGTATATGAGAGGAAACTTCTCCATTAAACTCAACAATCTTCAACACACTGATGCAGGAGAATACAAGTGCTACATCATCATAGAGGAATCAGTAATCAAGAGTGTTGAACTTTTGATTAAAGGTGTGTAAACCACATGATTGACAAAACAGTTTATATTTCAGCCTATATTCTTTTGCATAGACATTATGAAAGGATGCACTCGTTTTCTTGTGTTTTTCCACCAAAACTGTGTAAATCTTTGGTCTTCCAGAGAGACCAGAAAGGCTGATCCCTGGTGAAGGCACACAACCAAAACCAGAGATGACTGCTATGATCATTTCCGTTCTATGCACTGTCATTATATTTTCATTGGCTGTAAATTCATTCAGCAATGTAACAGTATAATCATCATATATACTGTGTGTATATATATATATATATATATACAGATTGCTGATTTTAATATTAAAGAAAATATTAATAATTTAAAAATACTGTATTTATTTTAATGTTTTTTTATTCAATCTGATGAAAATTATAGAACATCAAACAACTCAAAAGTAAATCACCCTGTTGACAAATTAGAGGGGAATTTTATAAAAAATAATGTCACAAAATCTTTTAAAAAATTCTGTTTATACAGAATATTATTTCTTATAAATATTTTTTTAATAATATTTTTAAATTAAATATTACATCTTCACTCATTCATCCCTGAATCATAAAATGGCTCAATTTCCTTGTGTCAATATATGTATTGAATATAGTACCTGAAATAGGGGAAACACTTATGATTATTATGCAATGTCAATGGCAGCGTCATGTTAAGCAGAGACTTTGTATAAAAATATGGGGCGCAGGAAGTTATCAGCAACCAATATCTACGGTCACATAATTTATGATCGACTTCAATACATTAACTATTTTTAAACACTTGCAACACCCTTTTTTTTTTTTTTTTTGAGGTGAATAAAATGGTGGTAATTGAGGCCCAAGAATGCTAAGGAAAAATCAACTAAATTATCAGAGACATATTGATTTAACTTACCGGACAGGAGCAGTATTTTTATATTTTAAGAAAATCAACTCACATATCACAGCAATGAGCATGAGAGCACTCATCAGACCCAATATTACAGTAAGATTTGGCAATATTGTCTGTGTTGGAGCTGTAAATAAAATGCAGTGACAGTTGTTACCGTAACTGCAGCTACAGACAGTACTGAATTTAACAGTACTGAGTCAATTGATATCTGTTCAGAATAACTTCATACTTTATTATAACTTTCTACTGAGGAGCTTAAATATACACAACTGGTTAAAAATGAATTTATAACTAAGATTTTTAAATGTTTTTGAAATGTGTCTTATGCTCACCAAAATACAGAATAAAAACCAGTAATATTATGAATTATTACAATTTAAAATGACTTCTTTAAAAAGCATTAAGAAATCTCTACTATTCCAAACTTCTGATCGGTAGTGTAAATATGTATATAGTATGACATTCTTATGAAGCAATAACTGAAGTTTCACTCACCAGTGATGTGTAGTCAGGTGTTGTTGCTGAATTGTATGTCTGTTACAACGGGGCTAAAGGCACACCTTAAGAAAAAAATTGCTTTTCACTGCGCCTAAAATGTATAATTGCAGAAAAAAAATCTATACTTTTGTATTGAACATTAATGGAGCAACAGGTTTTGTGTGAAAATAAATCATTCAAGTGGATTATTTCGTTTAAAAATCTTATAAATGTATGAGGTGGCAAGAGAGGCATTTTACCCCACACACGGGGCACACGGTATTGATACAAATACTTCAGCTAAAATAATGTCTAAGTTAATACTTGTTCAAAACAATCACTTTAGCAAAGTTTGTACTTATTTTGAAAAATAAAATATTTTTCATTAAAATGTTAATATAAAAATATATATTTTAAATACAGAAGCAAAATCATTTTAATAAGTAAATATTCTAAGCATTGAAGGATATCCCATAATAATTTAATATAGGTTTACAGTAGAAACAACAAATTATATTTTATTATATGATGTGATTAATATCATGTTTTTAAATATGATGGTTTCATTCTAAACATGGAGATTATCTCTAAGATGGCCACACAACATAATATAATATATTTACCATCTGAATCTAACCATGCCATGTCAACAAATGGAAAAGTCAGCCATCTATTAATTATCATGTTAATTACTGTGCGCCTTTAGCCCCAACAGCACGCTTTTTACCCCAAATACCATACTTTTACATATTCTTTCATTATTTAAAAACTGTTGCTTTTATTATTTTAACAAAACTAAAAACCATTAAGAATGTCTTTGTCTCAAAATATATGCATTCATTTTAGCGAATCTAGAACAGTTTAAAAAACATCAAATATTATATCAAGTAAGCACAGAATCAACTTTGCCTGCTGTCCGCCATCGCATCAAGGATCAGCCACATTTGCATCTTGAAAAGTGGATGTTTTGGAATGTTTTTGTGCCATCTAGTGGTTTAGAGGAAAATAATGTCAAAGGCGCTTTTACCCTGAGGTACCTTTAGCCCCGTTGTACTCTAATAACTTCCCAACACATCAATCAGGGCTGTGCAGAGACCTTTGGAGAGGCAGGTGCTCAAAGTATAAAAGGGGCACATGGAGCACAGCTTTTAACAGGGTTGTGCTGCTTGCTGATATGTGCATCGAAATAGATGCTTCTGTATTGATACAGCAGCAAATGCCATGACGCAGGTTTGAGAAAGAAACACAGAACAGAAAATACCATTTTAAGTTTAAATGTTAAAGACATTTTTTGCACCTCTTAATTAATCTGGGATGATATTAGTATTATTATTATTATTATTCTTGTTGTTGTTGTTATTGTTTACAGGGTATGGTGGTTTTACTGTTGTAAACACTGTTGTTGTTGTTGTTGTAGAAAAAAATATTCCTGTCTTATTTAAAATAGAATTCTATTCTAATCCTGTTCTGAATTTATTCATTTTTTGAATGATAATGATTATAAAAACAGGATTGATAAGTAGGCTATAATTCGGAGGACGAGAAAATCAGTATAAGCCTGTTTTACCAGTGTTGTGATAACTATTTTTAAGGCACTCTACGTTTTTAAATAAATACTGTAATAATAATAGTTCAAAGTATGAATAGTTTTTAGTCAGATAACATAAAAAAGACAAGGCACCTCGATGCGCTTTAAACTTTTCCCAAATAAACCGCAAGAACGAAAGAGAACAAGCACCTTTGTTTTTATTGCTGTGTGTAGAACTACGTTAGATGCATTTTTAATATTTAATATTAGTTTTAATAAAATGTAAATTTGTCCCCCGAACTTTATTCAAGCTCAAGCAGGTGTTTTCACATAGAGGTTTCTAGATTTAAATCTAAATTTAAATTAAAAGAGACATGACCTGATGTTTTATTCGTATCAAAATGAGGAGATATGAATATCAGGAGATCTGAACACTCTCGTGCAGTGCATGTTTCATTCATACTCAAAGTCAGAGGACGCTCTCACGATGAAACGTTTGACGTGCAGGAAAGCTGAGCTGAATAAAAAGCAGAAACGTTTTTACTGATGAAACGTGAAGACAATAAACACACGATTGCGAAAATATATGGTTTATGTTTTTCAAGTTATCTTCAGGTAATAAATAAATAAACTATATGAAAAATGCAGTACTGATTGACATATCATTTAGTATAGAAACTATAAAATATATTTCCTGAATTATTCTGTGATAAAAATGGGAAAAGGGTGTTCGTAGTAGCGTTTATAACCCAATCATAAAATTGTCATTAGGAAAACATTGAACGTCTGAACGTGAGGGGTCGTCCCGGATGAGATCGTCAGGTGAAAGGTCATCATGTGGATAATTTAATTTACAGCTAAACTATTATTAATTAATTTTACTAATAGTTAGACTGGGCAGGCCTTCACAAAAGGGTGTTTAATTAAAAAAAAAAATTTTGCCTTGATAAAAGGGCACTTTGGGCATCAAGGGGAAAAGGGGCAGGTGCTTAAGCAACCCCCCCCCCCCCCCCCCCCCCCTCCACCACCTCCATCCCCTCCACCTCCCTCCCTCCTCTGCACGTGCCTGACATCAATAGTGCCATTATTTAGGAAACAGATGTTTAGACTGCAATGAATATTTCTGTGTGAAATTTTTACTATAGTAAAACGCTGTTGGTGGGTTTAAGAATGAGTGTAATATCAGAACTGGAGGATCTGGTGGATTCAGTAACAGCCATGCCAAGTCAAGTTCACAGTTTATAGTCACATTGAGTCCTAGATCTGTTAGCTGATTTGTTAAAGTCCATGCAGCTTGACAGCATATGAGCAGATCTTTCTGATTTTACAACATCATACATGGTTAGAAGTTTAAAAAGATGTCATGAAATGATAAACTCACAGAGCTTCATAATCCTCATTTTGAAGAAATGGTGGAGCACTTCAGCATGATGCAGTCTTGTTTGTTTCACACCTCGTTTGGAGATTAAACTTAACCTCAGACCATTCAAGCTAATTTTAACCAAATCAAGAGGAAGTCAAGTTGCTTACTTTATTCTGCCTGCTAATAAATTTGGCCATTAGCCAATAGATAATCTCTTGCCTTGTATAAGTATTAATCTCATATTTCATAAGTTTTAGAAAGCAGTGCCAGAGAAACTAAACGACAACAACAATATAACTCTGTCTGCCTTATTGTGGCTTGACTGCAACACCTAAAACACCTAAGACTATTCATAATAATAGTCTTATTACTTGTCTAAATAAGCAGCATGCAACACTGCACATAACTCTTTATCCCACAATGCAATGCACTTAACCTTTCATTCAAATTCTGGCAATCTGGCAGGCTGCTCACCATCCTGAGAATTTTTTGGCATACTTTAACATGAAATCAGAGACCACACTCAGGCTGCACCCCACAATTGCATGCTTCCCTGTTATATAGCAAAGAAAGAAAAAAACAGTATGTTTACAGTATGTTCCAATTCACAGTATTCATGTTTGATTGTTTACTTAGTATTTTTACACAAAAAAGGCACACAAGACATTTTAACGATGTTCTACCTTTCTGGACCATCAAACTTTTTCAGTTGCCTTGCTGTCTATGAAGGGTCAGAAAGCTCTCGGATTTCATCAAAAAATATCTTCATTTGTGTTTCGAAGATGAACGGAGGTCTTATGGGTTTGGAACAACATGAGGGTGAGTCATTAATGACAGAATTTTCTTTTTGGGTGAACTATCCCTTTAACACAACAGGCTGGCGGCCTTTTCTGGTCAAATCAGTGTAAATACAAAAAAAAAATCAACATGACAAAAAAATGTATGACGACAACTTTTGTAAACAAATTTCAAATATTTTCATGAAAGTGTTATCTAAAAGTAATCTACAAATGGCATTAAATATGAAGCTTCTGTACGTGTTTTATTATTTATAGTCCATTTTGGGCTTGGCAAACTAGGTTAGGTAAGTTAGATACAATTATATCTTTAAGAATTAAAGATTTAAGAATTAAAAAGAAAATATTTAATTAAAGAATTAGAAATAAATTATTTAAAAAGGAATCTACATTATATATATATTTTTTAAAAAAAAACATTGGTGTGTTCATAATGCTAACCTCTGAATTTTGAAATGTTCCGAAACCTAAATGTTTTTTATGGTAACAGCCTTGTTTGCTGAAAACACATGACTTGGAAAGCGAATAAAAATTAAAAAAAATGTTGTTGTTTTTTTTTTTAGATTAATCAAGCAGTGTTTTGGAAATGCCCATCACTTTAAGCACTTATTTTGATAGCCTATAATTCTTTTCTATTGTCACATCACATTTCTGCCATGTAGTATTAAGCCCTATTCAGACGGTAATTGTTTCTCAGGGGGACGTAAGTGATTTTCACCATACACAGGGGGTAGTCGGTGATTTAATTGCCGTCCGAATCCAGGATGTCGGTGTTTATCTCTCACCACCCCCGTGAAAATCCCCGGCAGAATCACCTACTGTTTTTTGACAAACACTGAGGTCGTGTGGTTATTTAATTGCCGTCCGAATCCACATCCCTGAGTTTACGAGAAGAAATCGATTGAAAATTCAGTGTTTGAGCATTCCCGAACACCGTAACGTTGTACTTCGGTGTAATTTACATATTATTTCTGAAATGCTGTAAAGTATTTAAAAGAACAATACTTCATGACTGCTCAACCACAGCGACTGGGAGCAGAAAAAGAAGAAAAGCACATAAACTTTCAAATGGGTCTTTATTATGGCAGCAGCAGTTATGCAATACAATTTTAAAATGTGTATTATAAACAGATATATATCGCGTATAATTATATACAACTATCCAAATGACTGAAAGTGTTAAACTGTGAATCACATGCAAAAGTCCTCACAAATGGATTATGTTCTCCAGAAGGGTGAATGTGTGTACCTGAACGCGAAGGAGCATCATCCTCAGACTTTACTAGAACTTTCTTTACTTTATTAGTAAAGTAATAGTAAAAGCTTTACTAAAGCTTGTTGCTTTCTTATGTTAAGACATTGTCATGTATTAGCACTCATGCGCTCTCCAGTGTGTATTCTCAACAATTGCCCCATTGTAAAAACAAAAATACACAGCATTATCAAACATTTAATTACATATTTTTTTGGGGGAAAAAAAGTCTAAAAATTCCCCCCTCCACCACTCAAATAAAAAAAAAAAAATCCTCCCTCCGACAAGAGTCATCTAAGAGGAGAATTCACTCCATTTTCAAAAATGAAACTCAGGACCTGAATGAATGTCTGTAAAAATCTGATTGGAGAATCACTATAAATAAGTCTACATGTTAAAAAGAAGCCCTTTTTATCATGTAGATAAAAACAGAGATAAAAAAGTCCCTCTAAAACATAGAGGGAGACTCTCTGTTATGAGAAATCACGCCCGCTCCCTGAGAAAGTCAATATTTAAATTTTCTTTAATAAAAATAGCTAGAGATGCCAGAATTCCCTATTACATTCTGTTGTGCTCCTATGCACATGATGTTCAAATATGTTGTGCTATGGTATGCTGAGGAAATCTCTCTCTCAATCTCTCTCTCTCTCTCTTTGAAGGGCCTTTTTATTTTAAAAATGTGCTTTATGTGCCTTTTTCTGTTTGCTTGGAGGCATTTGTAAACTGCAGTAATAAAATAACTTGAAATTTTCAACATCTTTTTACATCATTTATTTTTGCACCAAATTATAGAGAGTAGTATGGATAACTGTACTGATAAGTATCGTATCAGTATCGATAAAATGTAAACGATAACCTTCCCTACCCCAGAATCGATTGCAAAATCCAGCGAGGGGGGCCCCTCCGGGAACACTTGCTGAGGGCCTCCAAAACACTAAACATGCCCCTGGACATAACAGACACATTTTTGCGCTGTGAGCAGGAGCTGTCAAGCTGCAAAAAGGACAGATAGTAACTATTATATCCTCCTGAGACCCAGCTATGGAGTTTTTGCCTCTGTAGTGGACATTATATTTTAGTGAATTTCTCTGAGACCTCACATGTCACAGTTGTAAGACTGGATGTCCTGCACAGAGCACATTCAGGGCTTTATAGAGATACTAAATGATTGGATGTTTTATCATAACCACACCCTCTACTAGGTCTTTAAAGGTGGCTAAATTGAATTTAGTGAAAAATTTTACATCCTTATGGAAATATGATTATATTTTGTAATTGTCATTTAAATCTGAATAATTTTCAAATTGTTTATCATAAAGCAACATCTCACAAACATGTTATGGGTTTTCAAATTCAAATATGACTTCCTGTTATGAAACAGGACATAATTTCATACATGTCCACTGTAGAGGACACAGGACTGAAAGCATGTTTATTACGCATTTTGGGAGACATAACAATTGAATAGGAAAATAAATTATATATCTATTTTGTTATGAAATATTATATATTATTATGAAAATCTGGCCAATTATTACTCCCACTATGACAATTCTTTTTTTCAACAAGCTGTCCCAACAGCAACACATTAATATGCAAATTAGATACAGTGTATAGATGCACTGCGTTTAATGGGAAAACCAGTTTATGGAAATTTTTACACACATATTGCATAAAACAAAATGGTATATCAATCCATTTTGTTATATATTTTATAACATAGTTGAGAATCATCCTTAAACAAAGTTTAGAATAAAAAATCCTGAAACCTAAAAATGTAATGGTGATTTAAAAAAAAAAAATCCCATTGTTTTTGCCTTTTTGATGTCTATTCGTGCCATTTTATTTTTAGAAAAAATGAGTACTAGTGTCCTCTACAGAGGACATAGAATAAAATATGAATAAAATATAATTTTTAAAAAAATTTAATTTTCAATTTTTTTTCTTATGCTCTAAACTATGTAATGACATGAAAAAAATACTAAATTCACAAAGCTTCTTTTTTTTTGGGGGGGGGGGGTCTCAGGAGGATATGACTTGCGTTGCATTCAAAGTCTTCTGAAGCCAGTGGCATAGCCATCATTTCAGAACTGAGGGGGACAGAATGTCCAATGTTATTCTATTCTATTCTATTCTATTTTGCAGTCAGTGGTTCAGGAACATGGTAAGGAGATCTTATATCAGTAGAACAATAACATGCAATAAACATTTATTACAATTTAGTTGAGTGTCATTTAGGTTTGAGTGACATTTTTATTTCCTTTTCAAACTATTTATAACATTACTCTAATTTGAAGGTTTTTAATAGAATATCAGTGAAAATAAAATAGTCAGAAAGAGCAAGATCAAAGACTGTGTTTGAGACTATTTACCAATTAGTTGAGCCAGAAGAATCAACAACAATAAAAAAAAAAAAAGAAAAGAAAAAAATATTCTTGGACAAAAAAAAAGTCATCATGTCTGAATATATATCTAAAGGCAAAACCTAATAGAAGAAATTCTGCCCGAAAATTAGGGCTGCACGATTAATCGAATGCGATTGTCATGCGCATCTTGTCAGTAAAGTCAGTTCTGTGATTAGTAGTAATTCTCCATCACGTGCTTTCAGTTGGAGCAGCATTTACTTCACAGAGCCGTAGTTCTCTGACAAGCAACGCAAAATCGCATTCATAATCGCAGACGATATAATCGTGCGATAGTGAAATCGAAGATATCGTTCTGCGATTATAAAAGCTGTTTGCGTAGCTTGTCAGTGAACTATGGCTCTGTGTAGTAAATGTTGCTCCATCTGAAAACACGTGAAAACACCATATTTAATAACATGTTTTTACTCCAAACTCACTTCATAACGTCAGTCGAGTGTTTGAAATAAATTCTTTGGTGAGATGATGTGTCTTCTTAAACTAATGGTACTATATGGATTGTCGATGCTGTTTTAAAGAAAGGATATCACACCTGTGTAAAGCTGTCGATCAGTTAAAGACATGCCACTTAGTATTGCATGGATTTCTGTTCTTTCTTTGACACTATAGAGCCACAGTTGAGGAAGATATGGATTTATTTATTTATTTTTTAAGAATAGAGAATTGAAATATGATGACAATATTTTTTTTTAATCTCATGATGTGTTAATTTCAGAGGCTGAGATATTATGCATTTACTCCGTTTTGTGTTTCTGATGATGTAGCTCAGCCTGAGAGAAATTAAATCATTTGTTTCTGTTTACACAGGTGGTGTTTTTTCAATCTGCTGCATGTGTTTCTTGTTTCTGTTTACACAGGTGGTGTTTTTTCAATCTGCTGCATGTGTTTCTTGTTTCTGTTTACACAGGTGGTGTTTTTTTCAATCTGATGCATGTGTTTCTATTAGCAAATGAAGGTGAGCACTAAAATTACCAATTATTTGTTAAGCAATGTCATACTCTTTTAAAAAAAAAAAAAAAAAATCACACTTTCTCTCTGTTTTCAGTGTCCCTGCAGGAGACTGTTGTGGGTTTTATTGGAGGATCTGCTGTTTTACCTTGTTCTTCTAAAAAGCCTCCACTTACAATTCAAGACTTATTCAAGAATTATCAAGTGTGCTGGAGACACAAGTATGACCTGAGCGTGCATGACATTGTTAATGGTAAAGTCTTTGTGGAAGGACAGAATCCAGAGTAAAGAACAGAGCTGAAAGCTTTCCTGAAGAGTATATGAGAGGAAACTTCTCCATTAAACTCAACAATCTTCAACACACTGATGCAGGAGAATACCAGTGCTACATCATCATAGAGGAATCAGAAGACCAGACTGTTGAGCTTTTAATTGAGGGTGAGTAAAACCACATGATTGACAAAAATATTTATAGTTCACCCTAGGGATGTCACGGTACCAAAATTTCAGTATTCGGTACCAATACCAGTGAAAATCCACGGTTCTCGGTACCAATTTCGGTACCAAAGCAAAAATATGCTAATTAAAAAACACATTTTTATTAATAAAGTTAAACAAAAATAAACTGCACAAAAACCAATGCCATTCTTTATGCTTATTTAAAATTATTTCAAATTTTTCCACAATTAATAAAAGTATGAAAAAAAGTAAACAAGTTCCACCCAAATGTTTGTCATATTTCTGCTTCTGCTGAAAAACTGTAAACTGTCTGTTTTAGGGTTTGCTGGAGCTTCATGATCTTCCTGCAGCTGTAAAAGGAAAATATAATATTAGTAAAGCAGTGGACTGAGTCTGACCAAATACACCATTAGATCATTGACTCCAGCTAAAATATAACATTTCAGTAAATAACAAACCTCAGCTTTTATAATAAATTTAGATAAGATTATATATTTTAAGACAAGTGTATATCAAATAGATGGAAACTGTAGTATTAAAAACACTTTACATGACCTATCAAATAAAAAATAGTTATATATTGCAATTATTCTTCTTAGGGTTAATTTCAAAATTTACAAATACATAAAATCAATCAATCAATCAAAGTTCAATCTTTTAAAATTATTTAATGCACAATGAACAAACATTTGTGAATGTATTAAATAACATTCACAAACATTAATTAATGTTGTATAAATATATTGTTCACTCACTGTAAGTTGATGTTAGATAATAACATGAAGTCATTGTAAAGTCTATACAGGAGATAAAATTTGACTGTACTTTCATTTAATACAAACTGTGTACATATTTAATTTTAAAGGGCTTTTAAACCTGCTAGTTATCCAGCCAAGAACAACAACAACTAGCAACTAACTAGCAAAAAAAAAAAGAAACAGGCCAGAACTGTTTTCTGACGGACTGATATGACATAAACACTATTAACTGTTTGTACATTCTCCAACACACATATTTTATATTCACAATTCATTTAAAAGCCTCTGGAGTGTAACAATAGTAAATACCATCATGTCCTCCTGTTGTTTTTACCCTAATAAAAGTTATAGGCGCATTAAGTAGTTAATAAAGAAACTTCATTCTAATGCTCATTATATTAGCGTTAGCCGCGTTTAAGGATTAACTCCGCTATAACGGCAGTTTATTTTAATCCGACATTCAAATTCAAATATGGAATAATATTCATAACAGAATATCTAAATATTAAATATTAAATAGAAACTTACCTGCTTGAACTCTTTCATTTGATCCGGGTGTCAGTCTTTAAAGTGTTGTTAGTTTGATGCATTTCCTCCGTTTGATGTCGCACGTCTCTGTGCTTTTATGAGGAGAGCGCATCTGCAGCTTTCAGATCACGCAGCAGAACCGGGTCAACCCGGTCTTCGGTACCACCGGGACTTAATTAATCTTGGTACCGTGACGTTTTTTTCTTTTTAGTACCGACTTGGTACCGAAGTACTGGGTCTTGTGACAACACTAGTTCACCCTGTATTCTTTACATAGATATTATGAAAGGATGTACACATTTTCTTGTGTTTTTCCTCCAACTTTTGTTATTCTTTTGTCTTCCAGAGAGACCAGCAAGACAAATCCCCAATGAAGGAACAAAACCAAGACCAGAGATGATTGTAATGATCGTTTCCATTCTATGCATTGGCATTATATTTTCATTGACTGTAAGTTCGTTCATCAACATAACAGTATAATCAACATGTACTTCACATTGTAATTAAGTGACAGCCTCTAATTAAATACTGTAACGTTGTTTTACAGAATTCTGCCACAGCATCTTTCGAAGGTGTTTTTTGTCATCGCTAACTTCCCAGTTCCTACAACTCGACGTCATCTGCACAGATTCCTAGGGATATATGTATATCATCTGTAGATATTACTTTGTTGTTGTTCACACCCTCATTAATCTACGTAAACCAATCTAAACCTTCTGCGCAGTGGTACAAATACCAGCATGCACTGAAAATGCAAAAGCTCTCTCTGTAGAGGACCTACTGTGATGGAGATAGAAGCCAATGATGAGTTCTGGTGCTTGTGTTACAGTATTGTGAGGTATACAAAAGCCTGTGAAAATGTTTTAATGTGAACCAGTCCCAGGCCTCATGTGATGCACTGTAAAAAGTACAACTTGTATGTTTCATTACAATCCCTAGGACCCATTTCTTAATACTTAAGGCACTTTTTCAAAACTCTCCACCATTTCTCCTAATAAACAATTTCAGTTTGGCACAGCAGCTAATTTCACATTCAAATGCACTAAAACTATGAAAACGCTTCTAGTCTCAAATCAAATCTTTCTTCAAAACACTAGATTGCAAAGATTGTCACCCTTATAAAATAATGATCTATAAACACTAACAACTGGTAGTATTATACAACATTTTCTTTTGTAAAATTTCTTTATTGCTGTCAAATTGCTGTTTTATTCAGTTTTCTATAGGCTTTGAACTCAAGTTTTGAAAGTAATGAGGCAGTTGGCCTGTATGTTTTTGTCTGAGGAAGAAAGGAATTCACGCAATTTGAAAGATGTTGTCACTGAATGCTTTTTGTGCCAAAGCAATGATAAATAATGCGCTCACTGTGTGAAGAGTTTTGAAAAAGTGACCTATGTATTGAGAAATTGGTGCTAAATATTGTATATAAAAAAACTATGTATGTAAAGTGAATATAGCAACATATTGATAATCACCCTAATAACACAGGTGCTAAAATAGAAAACCACATGTTGAATCAGAGTTCATCATAAATGGCCTGTCCAGAAACCAATGCCAGAACTCCTTTATAGATGAACATTACATCACACTAAAGCTGAAAACACCGTAATGTGCATGTACATTTAGTCATTTAGCGGATGCTTTTATTTGCAATACAACAAGATATTCATCATAAAGAGGCAAATAAACACAAGAAGTGTGCATAATACTAAGTTTCAGACATTAAGGATTTTTTTTCCAATAGGATGCTGTTAAGTGCTCAAGGGAGAGATGAGTTTTCAGCTGTCTTTTGTCAGGGATTTGGCATCCTGGATAGCGGTTGGGAAGATCATTCCACCAGCAAGGAACAGTGAATGTAAATGTTCTGGAAAGTGATTTTGTGCCTCTCTGTAATGGTACCATGATGATTCGTTCACTTACAGATATTAGGTTTCAGGAGGGGATATGGGCTCGTAAGAGTGAGTAGAAGTAGAAGGGTGCGCAGCCTGTGGCTAATCTGTATACAAGCATTAATGTTGTGAACATGTTGCGAGTCGCAACAAGAGATTATAGAGATAAAGAGAGGTGTGCCCTGGGCTCATTGAACTGAACTATCCTGCCAGACCGTTTAATATAATCTTATTTCTACCTTTGTATATTTACTCTTTAGCTACTATTATATTACTTATATTTCTATATTTTCTTTATATTCATATAGAAATGTATATCTATGCTGTTCTGTCTTCACAAACAGGTTAGAGATAAGGCAACAACACCATTTGTCATTTCTCTCTATCTTTCTGCTGGCAGAAGAATAAGTATTTTGGATATCACAATTATAATACAGAAGACTTAGGTCTGGTGAGACTTTATCTAGGAGTATTAAGGTAATTTGCATGTTTTATAGTAAAATAATATATATTTTGATACTAATTAATTTACTGTTAACCAGTTTTTACAGTAGAAATGTTCTGTAGTAAAATAACAAACTAATAAGTGTATTGCTGTCGTGATCATGAGTTTCATGCTGAATCTGGATTTTCAGTCTGCAATGCTCAGGAAACAACACATGCATTGTTTAGTATTTTTCTCAGTATTATCTCATCAGTCTCTACTCATTTATCTTGTTTTTTCTTGTCACAGAGAAGTGGTGTCCAATCACCGGTTTTAGTGGTGTTTTCATGGTGTTATTGATTTTATAAAATTTATATGTAATTTTATATTTCCTGTTTTTAGCAGAGTGGGCGCCTGTAGAGGCACACCTGTAGAGGGAGCACTCATGTTAGCTATATGGAAATGTTTTTGCACTACTCACAGAACAAATGTTTCAACATACTTGAGTAAGACAATCTCTTTACTTGGGTCACAATAACTGTTGTGTTAACACTTCTGTTCTGTACCGCTCTTATAAAGAGTGACAAAGCTGTGGGCTTTGTGCAACATGATTTTAAATGTGTTTAAAGTTTTGATTTATGCTTATTTTTTTAAGATGCGTTATTAAATTTTTGATTTATGCTTTTTAAACCACTGTTTTCTATTCTGCTATTCTATATATTTTGTGCAATATATATATATATATATATATATATATATATATATATATTATTTTTTTTTCATTCATTTTTCATTCATTCATTCCAAAGGGAATTTAATTTTCAATTTTGTGCCTAATGTAGAGTTTTGCAAAAAGTGTAATATCAAATATAAAGGAGGAACTGTGCCTAAAAACGAATCGGGGAAAAAATGTAACACTTTAGCCTAAATATATGTTTGTTGGGATTGTTGTTGTTTGGAGTCGAAGAGGCCTGTCTTATAGATAAATTGGTTTCTTAGTTTCTCCAAGTGGTCTTTGGTATCGCACCTTGACTTTTTACTTACTCGTATAAAATTGTGTACAAATACTATTCAGCTTGTTGTAATCAGCATAATTGTATCAAACTAAATAAACGTAATATATTTCCACATTTTGGCATTATAGAATTATTCATATATATATATATATATATATATATATATATACAAAAAGTAAGCTGTAAATGGTAATCTCAAGTGATTGTTTAGTTGTTGTTTTCTAATAAAAAAGGTACAACAGAAGGCTGCTGTTTGCCAGCTATATACATAAAACATCTGGCCATCAGAAGACATTTTTGGAAATCTAACACATTTACATTTACATTTATGCATTTAGCAGATGCTTTTATCCAAAGCGACTTAACACTATAGTTAAGCATAATGAGACACATTTCAATATATTAGATATTACATCTAAAATATACTGTATGTAAAACTATGAATTCCAGTCATTTACTATACTATAGTAGATTATTTACTATCATTTACTATATCTTACACCATGAATAGGCCTATGGTTCTGCTGGCTATAAATCTTTTACCCAATATGTTAATGTCCACGAAATGTCCAGTATCAATGTACTGAAATATGTCAGCTTCATCAAGCAAGTTACTGTACAAGACAGACAAATGAGCCTCAAAACTCTGAAATATATTATTTGGAAATGAATAACTCACATTAATCACACTTGCACATAATGTATCAGTGTTTGTGTTGAGTCTTCAGGCTGTTTGAGACACATAAGAAGCTGCTGTAGGTCTGTATCTTCAGGTCGTTGTGATTGTTTCTTACTTCCATCAGCAAAAACCTTTAATAGGCCTATAGGAATGCATTTAGAATAATATAAACATCTTATTGTACTTATGGGGGGGGGGCATTGTGATATTTTTACAAAGTGCTTATGTTTTGCATATGGGTTCATGTTACATTTAACTGTAATAAGTCAGAATCCAACTCACCAAACATCCCAAAGACCAGAACAACACTGATCAGACCAAACACCAGAGTAACAGTTTAAATGGAGACAGAATCTAAATAACAAAACCACAATTAATAATCATTAAATGAAATAAATCATCAATAGGTAAATAAGATAAATGATGAGATGAATGATAAGGAAATTAATTAAATATTAATTAAATACAAACAAATGATCAAAAAGGGGTTATATATACATTTATTTATATATATATTTATATATATTTTTTTTTTGAATATCAACTAACCTAACTACTTTTTTTATTTATATTTTATAAAGATCAGCTCAGTGTATAACACTAATATCATCACTGATGTACCTGCATGTGGCTGACAGAGTTGACTGATGTCCAGATGTTTGATCTGGTTGCTGATATTGTTGTTGAGCACACAGCTGTAGGTGTTTTTATCCTGATGTTCCACCTCCAGAGGTAAAGAGAGACTGATACTGAGATCAGACGCACTGATGCTGGATATTAAACTGTTTATTTTGAACCAGGAGATCAGACGCACTGATGCTGGATATTAAACTGTTTATTTTGAACCAGGAGAGAGTCACATGATTCACATTCAGCACTGAACACAGCACTGAACATTTAGGCACTGATGAACTTCCAGATGATGAAGAACATTATGAAGTGTCTCTGATGATGACATTTAACATTTACATTTAATCATTTAGCTGACGCTTTTATCCAAAGCGACGTACAAATGAGGAAAACAATAGAAGCAGTCAGACCATCGAGAGAGCAACAGTATACAAGTGCCATGACAAGTCTCAGTTAGTCCAGCACAGCACACGCAGCTAGGAATTTTTTTTTTCCTCTTATTTTTTTTTTTTTAAATAGAATAGGTAAGTTAGTATTAGTTAGTCAGGTGCTGGCGAAAAAGATGTGTCTTTAGATGTTTTTTGAAAATGGCTAAAGACTCAGCTGTTCGAATTGAGTTCGGGAGGTCATTCCACCAGCTGGGCACAGTCCAGGAAAAGGTCCGTGAGAGTGATTTGGTACCTCTTTGGGATGGCACCACAAGACGTCGTTCACTTGCATAACGCAAGCTTCTGGAGGGCGCATAAGTTTGAACTAGCGAGTTTAGGTATATTGGTGCAGCGCCAGTTGTGGTCTTGTAGGCAAACATCAGTACCTTGAATTTGATGCGAGCGGCTATTGGTAGCCAGTGTAACCTAGTCACCTTTTATTTATATAGCGCTTTTAACAATACAGATTGTGTCAAAGCACTTAACAGTATCAAGTTGGAGGATAGAGTGTCAGTAATGTATAATAATAGGATTAAACACTCAATTTTCAGTTAAAGGCATTTCATTATTGAATTCAAAGATGTCATTGTCTAGCTAAGTTTAGTAGAAATAATATCTATGAAATTAAATTGACGATAATCGCTAGAAATTAAGTGTCCCCAACTGAGCAAGCCAGAGGCGACAGCGGCAAGGAACCAAAACTCCCTCTGTGACAGAATGGAGAAAAAAAACCTTGGGAGAAACCAGGCTCAGTCGGGGGGCCAGTTCTCCTCTGGCCAGGATATTATTGTTTATTTATTGTTTTAATTAAAACTTTAAATGTATTATATTTCTATTTTAATATTGTTGCAATTTCTAACAATAATAGTATTATATAGTTAGGTATTTTATTATATTTTTAGTTATTTGTTTTATTTTTAGTTTTATTGTATTTTAAGTTGAGGTCTTCACTGGGTAACCTGATGAAGAGAGGGGTAACGTGAGCTTTTTTCGGCTCATTAAAGACCACTCTGGCTGCTGCATTCTGGATCAGTTGCAGAGGCTTGATAGTACATGCGGGAAGGCCCGCCAAGAGAGCATTACAATAGTCCAGTCTGGAGAGAACAAGAGCTTGGACAAGGAGTTGTGCAGCTTGCTCTGACAGGAAGGGTCTAATCTTCCTAATGTTGTATAAGGCAAATCTGCAGGACCGGGCCATTGTAGCAATATGGTCTGTGAAGCTTAACTGATCATCGATCACAACTCCAAGGTTCCTGGCAGTCCTGGAAGGAGTTATGGTTGACGAACCCAGCTGTACCCAGCTGATGACAGGAACAGGAAGGAAAGCTGGAAAATATCAGAGGATGAAGAGAAATCAAGAGTCAACACGTACAGGGGACAGTAATAATAAACCACTTTGTTATGTATTTGATTCACTTCAATATACATTGATCATTTGTGATAAAGATTAATGGTCAAAACACAGTGCACATGGGTTTCATATGTGAATGTTTTTTTTTGTTTGTTAAGATTTTTTTGTTTAGTGTACGTGTACGTGTGTGTGTGTGTGTGTGTGTTTTGTTTTTTAAGGAGGTTACACTGGAAATGTGACATACCAAGAAGTGGTTTCATCATCTTTTTCCACCTGGTTTGTGGCTCATTTATAAACCACCTTAATACTCATATTTTATTTATTTATTATTGTTTCCTTAGCAGAGTCAGAGTACTGCATATATAAAACTAAATTAACCCCTCGGTTATAAACAGTTATGTAATAATCTAGAGATACTCAGTATGACAAAAAGTAGTGTTGAATGTGTGGCATAGACTCACCTCCAGGGATTACAGTCTACTGACCTCTAGTGTTGATGCAGAGGTTTTTATTTCCTCTGCTGCTTCACTGGAATTATTTGTCTGCTCATCATGTCTGCCCAGTAGAGGCGCTGTTGTGTCTTCTTCACTAAAGAGAAAGTATGTATTGTAGGGACCACAAAAAGGTCACTAGAGACAAGTACAGCATGCCCAGGAAAATTACTAACTGTATGTTATTTAAACCTACATATGATCTTTTTTTTTTTTTTAAATAAAGTTAACGATGAATGAATGTCACATTATTTATTACTTAGAGCACAGAGCTGTTGAAACCAGAGCCATGCAGAGTCCATTCAGCATGCTTTTGTTTTTCAAATAAAACTGCTCAAACGCACATTCATACAGTCTTTGTATTTAATGGAGAAAACATAATGGAAATTTTACATAAAGTCCCTGAATGAGAAATGTTTAGACATTACTGGCTGATTTCTGAGACTTGTTGCTGAATTACAGCTATAGCAGCAGTGTGGTTTGAAAATTTAGCCTATACAGGATGTTCAGAACAACTATTATTCTCAGTTGACAAATATTGCTAGTATTACTCTGCTTACCTTAGATCTAGACATTTGTGTGGCTGTCCCCACCTCCACATGTTCCTTTCTGCAAATGATCACACCTTTTTTAAGCATTCTGCAGAAGTGTGATGATATAAGGGGATTTCATGACACTTTCATTTAATAAGCTTTTTAATTAGCACTTTACGTTAATAACATTAGCAGTAGCTGAAAGGCCATCATTTGCTATAAAACCTATAAAATGCATACCATATCATAACATATCAAACACTTGGTGAGAAGACTGATACAAAAATATTAGTATCACAAAATATCAAACACGTTAATCACAGAAAGTTATGTTTGCTCCGGCCACTTTTTTACCAATCACATTAACTTCATAAGTGACTGACTGAAGATATTAGGTAACATGAATTTAAAGATTTACATTCATAGTATAACACAAAGGCAAAGAGACAAACACTTGACTGGGTTAAAATGGAGACCACCTGTCTAGACGCAACACTTTTTCTGAAGTAAACCAAACCACAGTGCACATCCATCATCTAAATGTGTGCTTGGACAACCACAAGAGTTTCAGTTTCTTCTTAAACGCTATGAAGTCAGTATGAGGTCGGCTGTATGTTTCTGTTTATGGTTTTGGCAGCTGTAAAGCAACATAGGTGCTGTTGACTGGACCAGGATGAATATTTGTACACAACATGGAAGAGTCCTCTTCAGCATGCTGAAAGAGCAATGAGGAAATGAGTTTTAGACAGATAGATAGATAGATAGATAGATAGATAGATAGATAGATAGATAGATAGATAGATAGATAGATAGATAGATAGATAGATAGATAGATAGATAGATAGATAGATTCAGATAATGTACCTGTGATTGGTTTGGATCTAGATGCTGTTGAATAACTTGTGTCGGCTCTAGATCAGTGTTGCGAAGTTGTTGCGAAAGTTCTGCAGGCCTTTTATTTCTACAAGCACAAACCTTCAACAGTCCTAAGAATTGAATAAAATAAGTATTTATGCAATTACAACACTTACAGCATTATGTTGATATTTTTATAGATGGATCCCCTGTATTTTTAATTGGGAATGCACAATATATCGGTATCATATTGGTTATCCATATCGGTTATCAACTCGATGTCATGAGAATTTTTTTTTCATGAACTTGTATGATGTGATTAATTTAGAAACTAATTTAATACAAAAAATAAAATAAAATATTTTTCAAAAAAGTAAGCATAAAGGTAATCTAAATCTAACCATCAGTGGGACATAAGCAAATTGTATTTATAAACATATGAATGGGATTGTATAAATTCATATGACTTAGCCACCAACTTGGGAAAATTTGAAATAGTTACAAACTGCCTTAAGAGTGTGTTGGGTTATTGGCCGATATTATAGATTTTTTAGTTTATTATTATCGGCTGATATTTATATTTGATGTTAATGAATTGAGCATTTCTTTATTTTGACATTTAAGTTTGCATTTACCATCATCTAACATTCTTTTAAAATGTACGTTTTAAAACAAAAGTAATTAAATGTTAAATGTAATCTTCAGAAAATGTCAAAATGTCAGTATAATGTATATATATGTATATATATATATACGTAGCAGTGCGATATGGCTGTATATCAGCACAGCTGTGATTCAGCTGTAGGCCGTAGTTAATTACAGCATGCTCATAACATCACTCGTGTGATATTGCGTTTATACAACAATTTGATGGCACAAGTGTGTAAATACATAAGAAACAACAATGGAGTGTCTTTAAACACCCTCTTTTGTGCGGAACTACTTAAGTTGCAAATCTTAAGTTGACAGTTTAACAGCTGAGCCCAAGCCTCCGTTACTAATTCCAAAATGTCACTTTAGAACTAGTAATGAAGGAACGTTGAGTTGCTTCATTTTTTACACTAATGAAAACTCACCTATGACAACAATGACTAAAACAACATTTATCAGGCCAGATATTAGGGTAAGAGTCTGCCATGATGTCTGATTCTGCTGAATATACTGCACTACTGTATAATTCTGACACTCAGTTAGTGGAGTTGGTTCTGTAAGGAAGGAATAAAGTCACAATCGGTTAATAAACTCTAAATAATCACTCTACTGAACGG
Organism: Aspiorhynchus laticeps; assembly: GCA_023376895.1. Taxonomy (NCBI): domain Eukaryota; kingdom Metazoa; phylum Chordata; class Actinopteri; order Cypriniformes; family Cyprinidae; genus Aspiorhynchus; species Aspiorhynchus laticeps. The sequence goes on from JALXFT010001587.1 coordinate 29,438, forward strand.
CTTAATTAGCAATAGTGCACTTACCAATGATGTACAGTCTGGTGCCATTGCTGAATTGTGGATCTGTGTTTGTGCTCATACAGAAATAAACTCCTAACTCATCCGTAGTGACATTATTACTGAACAGATGTTTAGAGGTCACTGAATATTTTTGTTTGTAACTTTCATTGTAGTAAAAAGGAATTGGGTTTAAGAATGAGCGTAATATCATAACTGAAGAAAATGGAAGTTTCAGTAAAAACCAATAAACCTCATTTTTTAAATCACAGTTTATGGTCACATTTTGCCCCAAATTTATTAGCTGATCTGTTGAAGTCTCTGCTGCTTGACACCATGTAAGTAGACCTAAAATATAGAAATCAAAGATTCAAATTCATTCTTCACAAAAAAATGTTTACAAAAATTTTGTTGGCTGCTTTTCCTTTATTATCCGGTCCATTTGAAAACAATAAATTGGTCTACCTATTTTTTATATATGTTTCTATGCAACATTAAAACTATCAGGAGAAATCTAGTGTGTCTAAACTTTTGACTGAAATAAAGTTCAGAAAGCACATTAAAAGCTGTAATACTCACAGAGATGAAGCTGCAAAATCCTCATGTTGTAGCTGCAAATAAAGCACTTGATAAGAAACCCGGGTCCCTCCCAGACAGCACTGAACGCTAGTACACAGCAAAGAGAGAAAAAGTTCAACAACGTCAAGCACAGGAAGTCAGGTTTGCTCTGATCAGTTTTTTCACCTATCATCTACATTTCGTAACTGGGTGGAGATATTGCATCTAAAGGCTTAGATTTGAAAATAAACACGGGGAGTGAAAAAACCCTGAATTGAGACAAATAAGACTTAATAAAATGTTGCAATTAATTTCTGAGCATCGTGTCCCTGATAGCACACATACATCACAGAGACATCTGTTTAATGCGCGTGTTTAAAAAAAAACACATATTGTACAGACACTTAATATTTAATTGTATTAGATTATTAATTAATTGCATTTGGTAGATTATACCTCCATTAATACATTTGCAATGATTTTGTAAAACTAAATTTTGTTGCAATTACACCGTTCTGACCAGCAGGCATCAACAACATTAGAAGTTTTCAATAGAAGAGGCAAAGCGTGACACTCACACGCATCCTCGAGTGGACCAGCGTGTCTATTACACGCTTTGGCGTGATACCGGGTTGCATTATTTGTAACACAGGCTGTCCAATGTTCAAAACTTTGCATATTGCGTTCATATCTTTATAGAAGCCTTGCATTTGCAGAAGCATTGGTTAAAAAAAACTAATTTATTACGAAATATCATAGGAACATTACTTTAGATCAACCACTCACAAGATACCCATGTTTCACTGTGTAGTTGTTAGTACAATCATTAAATATAGTTGTTCAAAACACATGATGCAGCTTTCATTATGGTTCTACACATTCATACACCATTGTGTAGAGAAAAATAGACTAGAGATAAAAGAACAGACACTGGAATCATTAAACAAAATTTGAAAATCATTAATGAAATAATCAACTCACAATAGGTTTTTCAAAAAACTTTAAATTAGAAAAAAAATTGATAAGAAAAATCTACAATAGACCTAGAGTAAAATGTCTTGTGTTTTTATCAACCCTGTCTTTTGGATTTGGCCACAGGTTCTCATCCACATCATAATGGATGTTCTCGTTAGCTAAACATCTTGGAAAAAAAAACTTCTGGCATGGCAAAAACAGGCCTGACATTGGTCTCCTCCTGTGACGTCACTGCACACATCATCCATGGCCTGGAGAAGAGGGACTTGTTTGTGAGGGGGCCTATAGTGAACCTTCCACCTCCATGTGGAGAAAAACTCCTCAGTCTGGTTACAGTAAGGAAAGAGAAGTACAATCTTAAAAATAAAGGTGCTTAAAAGGTTCTTCACAGCGATGCCATAGAAGAACCATTTTTGGTTCCACAAAGAACCATTCAGTCAAAGGTTCTTTAAATAACCATCTCTTTCTTACCTTTATATAATATGAAGAACCTTCTTTCACCACAAAGAACCTTTTCAAAGATCTTTCAGATGTAAATTATTTTTTATGGAACCATTTAGACAAAAAAAAAAGCATTCTATAGCATTGTGAAGCACCTTTCTTTTTAAGAGTGTATGGGGTAAATACAACGTGATAAACTGTGGATGGGCCTGAAACCATGATTGCTCTCAGTGCCATTGCTAAGAATTCTGGGCCCATTGCACTGATTTTGTTATGGGGCCCCTCAAAATCACATTCAGTGGGGGGTGGTCAGGCCCCCAGCGAACATCGTTCTGAGCCCCTCTCAACAGCTGGGCTCTCAACTTTTCCTCCATCTCTTGGCCTGGTTAAAGCCTGCCTCATCCAAAAATATGAATGGTTTTCATCAGCTTCCAGCTCTATCACCCTCTAAAAAGACATTTATTGTAGGAAAAACAAATACTGATAACAATGATTTAGTAATGCATGAGTTGCATTTTAAAATAGTAATACTTTGATGTTAAGTTGTGTAATTTTGAACCGGTGATTTTTGCTCAATGAACAAAAGATATTTGGTTCATGTGTGTTCATGTGGTTCCAAGCATTTGGAAAAAGTAAGTGTTTTGAAAAATGTGCATTTTGATCATTGGTTGTGAATTATGTGTCTAGAGTTTAGAAAAATTACATGAAGGTTCTGTTATTAGTGCAAAAAAAACTGTAAATGCATGCATCATCTTTCATATCAAATTCTTACGCTTTATTAATAATTTAACTTAATATACTAAGATAATAATTTTTTTCCAAGCATATGAAATCAAATCTAATTTTCCAATCTACAAAATCTATCTTTCCACTGCAGAAAAAACAGAAGTGACGGGAGCGCCATTCAGATGTATTTACACAGACAGTTCAATGAAGCTGAAATATGGCACGAATGCATTTACACTGCATGCAAAATTATAACAGCATAAATAATGTTGTGAGCTCTGTTTTAAAATATATACAGTGCCCTCCACTAATATTGGCACCTTTGATAAATATGAGCAAAGGCAGCTGTGAAAATAAATCGGCATTGTTTATCCTTTTGATCTTTCCCTCAAAAAAATTACAAAATTCTAACCTATCATTGAAGTAAAACAATTGAAAGTGGGGAGAAAATCTCATGATGAAATAAATGTTTTTCTCCAATGGATGTTGGCCACAATTATTGGCACCCCTAGAAATTCTTGTGAGTAAAATATCTCTGAAGTATATTCCATTCATATTTAATTTTTTTAGCACACCAGGGTGACTAAGAGCATGAAATTGTCCAGCCATGACTTTCTGTTCCACAGGATTATAAATATGAGGAACACAAAGACCAAATTCCCTTAATCATTCATCACAATGAGAAAAACCAAAGAATATATTTCTGATGTGCAGCAAAAGATAATTGAGCTTCACAAATTAGTGAAGTGGCTTTAAGAAGAGTGAAAATTCCCAATCCACCATCAGGACAATAATTAAGAATTTCCAATCAACAGAAAATGTTACAAAACTGCCTGGAAGAGGACGTGTGTCTATATCGTCCTAATGCACGGAGAGGAGGAGAGTTTGAGTGGCTAAAGACTCTCCAAGGATCACAGCTGGAGAATTGCAGAATATAGTTGAGTCTCGGGGTCAGAAAACATTAGAAAAAAATTGTCAAACAGTCCCTACATCAGCACGTGTTGTTTGGGAGGGTTTCAAGAAAAATTCTCCTAGCTCATCCAAAAACAAACTCCAGCATATTCAGTTATCAGACATGACTGGAACTTCAAATGGGACTGGCTTCTATGATCAGATGAAACTAAAAAATGAGCTTTTTAGCAGCAAACACTCAAGATGGGTTTGGTGCACACAGGGATAAAAAAGTACCCCATGTGTACAATGAAATATACTGCTGTATTTTTTTTATGTTGTGGGCCTATATTTCTGCTGGAGGTCCTGAACATCTTGTTTAGACACATGGCATCATGGATTCTATTAAATACCAACATATAAAAAATCAATAAGTGACTGACCCTGTTAGAAATCTTATAATGGGCCATGTTTGGATCTTCCAACCGGACAATAATCCAAACACAAACCTCAAAAACAACACAAAAATGGGTCACTGAGCACAAAACCAAGCTTCTGCTATGGCCATTCCAGTCCTCTGACCTGAACCCTGTAGAAAATGAGTGAGATGAACTGAAGAGGAGAAGCACCGTCATGGAGCTGTGAATCTGAAGGATCTGGAGAGATTCTGTATGAAGAAATGGTCTCTGATCTCTTATCAGGTGTTCTCTAATCTCATCAGGCATTATAGGAGAAAACTCAGAGCTGTTACCCTGGGAAAAGGACGTTGCAATAATTGGGTGCCAATAATTGTGGCCAACATGAACTAGAGAAAGTATTTCTTACACAATGAGATTTCCCCCCATTTTCAATTGTTTTACTTCAATGATAGGTTGGAATTTTGTGAATTTTTGGAATGAAAGATAAAAAGGATAAACAATGCAGATTTATTTTCACAGCCGCCTTTGCTCATATTTATCAAGGGTGCCAATATTAGTGGAGGGCACTGTATATATATATTTTTAAAGTGCCCATATTATGCCATTTTTAATGTTGCTAATATTGTTTTATGAGGCTCCTAAAATAGGTTTACATCCTTTTGATCTTTTATTTTTTTTTAAATCACAAAATTCCAACCTATCATTGAAGTAAAACAATTGAAAATGGGGGGAAATCTCATTGTGTAAGAAATACTTTCTCTAGTTCATGTTGGCCACAATTATTGGCACCCAATTATTGCAACGTCCTTTTCCCAGGGTAACAGCTCTGAGTTTTCTCCTATAATGCCTGAAGAGTTTGGAGAACACCTGATAAGAGATCAGAGACCATTTCTTCATACAGAATCTCTCCAGATCCTTCAGATTCACAGCTCCATGACGGTGCTTCTTCTCTTCAGTTCACCTCACTCATTTTCTACAGGGTTCAGGTCAGAGGACTGGAATGGCCATAGCAGAAGCTTGGTTTTGTGCTCAGTGACCCATTTTTGTGTTGTTTTTGAGGTTTGTGTTTGGATTACTGTCCGGTTGGAAGATCCAAGCATGGCCCATTATAAGATTTCTAACAGAGTCAGTTACTTGTTGATTTTTTTATCTGTTGGTATTTGATAGAATCCATGATGCCACGTGTCTAAACAAGATGTCCAGGACTTTCAGCAGAAATATAGGCCCACAACATCAAAAATACAGCAGTATATTTCATTGTACACATGGGGTACTTTTTATCCCTGTGCTCACCAAATCCATCTTGAGTGTCTGCTGCTAAAAAGCTAATTTTTTAGTTTCATCTGACCATAGAAGCCAGTCCCATTTGCAGTTCCAGTCGTGTCTGACAGCTGAATATGCTGGAGTTTGCTTTTGGATGAGTGAGGAGAATTTTTATTGAAACCCTCCCAAACAACATGTGGTGATGTAGGTGCTGTTTGACCATTTTTGCCATAGAATGGAAAACTGCATTTACCTTGGCATAGTTAAATAATAAGAGTTCTGTAAATGGAAATGACATACCGTGAGCCTCAAACACCATAGTTTCCTCCTTCTTATGTAAATCTCGTGAATAAAAAAGACCACTGAAAAATAGGCGAATCAGAACATAACAGACTGTGATGTAAAAGTCGGGATCGCTACGCCCCCAATATTTGCATAAACGCGCCCATGTTCTAGGCCAGCTGCCAGCCGAACCTACACAGCCGAATCATCAGAAGTTCTGCAGGTATATTGTAAAGAAACAATCGAGGACAACAGCGAAAATGGCAGATCATGGAAATAAATGTTATGTTCCAGGCTGTGCAGGGGATGTGAAGTGCAGGGATGGGTTGGTGTCTGTATTCAGAAAGGCACGGAAAGCAAATAACGTGTTCTAATAAAATAACGAGAGCCCCTAAAGGGACATGGTTAGCTCCTTGCTGGTGGTAGACCGTTACATTGCAGTACATAAGATTTCACTTACCACATAAACAGAGTAAGGAGCGATGACTGATGATGGCGAATGATTTACAGATCTTGAGCACCACTGACAAGCAGGGGCGGACTTACCCATTAGGCAAATGTAGGCGACTGCCTTGGGCCCCCAAAAGCCAAGGGCCCCCTAAAATGCATTTCATAGAGATGCGCGGACACGCGAACGTTAGCGGTTTACGGTGTTTATTACCACGACAACCGTCTGCGTGTCCGAGTTGAACGTGCTTCTTGTGTATCCTGCTTGTAGCACATGAAAATATAATGCATCTGAAGCTGACTGCCGTGCGAGCGCGAGGTCTCTCTTTCCCAGCGCGCGCACACACCTCTCTCTCTCTCTCTGTGCGTCTGCTCTGTACAGCGAGCGGCTGAAAGTAGCTGCGCTTTCAGTTAAAACACAGATATGTTGCTTCTCTAATTTTATATGCAAGTATAGCCGAAATCGCAGCACAGCTATTGTCTTTATCTTATGTGTAGCCTATTTGATTTTATCAGACACGGCACGATTATAAATCAGGATTTTTGTGCAGATTAACATCTTGGAAGGGAGATCTGGTTATGTAGCCTAGTCTTAATGGGTCGCGTTTCAGTCACTGTTATATTCATATTCATTATGTTGTCTGACAACAGAAACAGAAAAAATATATACCAATGAAAACCGTTTTATTGAGAATTTAGCTGCATCAAAATACAGTATGTGGCCCAGAGATGCAAACAAATGTAATAATAAATGTACATTTTGCATGTTCAGAAGAAGTGAGCTGGCCTGTCCTGTGAAAATGTAAACAGGTTTGTGTAAGTTAATTGCTCCGTGCAAAGAAAGAGAAGTAATAGGGACCTGGTATTTCTATGTTCTTTTTTTTCATGTGTCTAATAGACATGAACAAGTTCTTTGAAAAACATCTATGACATATGAAACATGTCTACTCTTCATGTTAACTATGGTTTCACTAATAATACACATATATTGCATAAAGCATCCATATTTGTCCATGCCCATGTGGATTGGAGTATTAAAAACTTGAAAAGTATTAATTTAAGGTACATTTAGAACAGATAAAGAATTAAATTGTAATTTTACCTGATAAAGTACAGACTATAGAATGAATGTGCATTTTCAATAATCCAGTCTGCAGTTTTTGTTCAGACCAATGCGAAAATCCACCCACATAAACCCGTTTTAAATAATATAATAATTTATACTTCTGACTCATCCCTTTAAAAAAAAAAAAAAAAACAGTTTAAAGGTTCAATTTTGAGGTTTATCATTTTATAATTTATTTTGTTTTTTTGTTAATACTTGTATCTCAACGGTAAATCAATTGCTATTTCGTGGTCTACAACATGAAAGAATAAAAGTGTCTGCTACATGAATAAATGTAAATGAAAGAATCCCATTATAACATGCAAAATGTAGAAACATTGGACACAACTATGGGGCACCATTGTGCAGCAGCAAGCATCACGACAAACAAGAAACCTCAAGGTTGATCTAGGTAAATGTGTGCAAATGTATAGGGCCCCATTCCTATATTTGCCTGGGGCCCCACTAAATCCGCCCCTGCTGACAAGCATCTGATCTTGTAAAATGTGTGGTAAGTACTGCCGCTCCATAGCAGGGGCGTAAATTTTGTCTAACAGTAGGGGGGGACAATATACATAAAATTTCTCAAGAGCAGTTTTTGAAGGGGACACAAATAATACAGCTAAAATTGTTCTTGTAAGGATGTATACACAGAGGAAAGCTACTACTATTAGTGTAGCAGGGAGACTAAGGCGTTATTTTAATGACAAATGTCGAGAGCGCATTATTGTAGTGCGAAAGCACACCAAAGTGTGCTTGGGCTAGTCAGAATTACAAAAGACGGTTGACAGTCATCAGCTCTAGTGGTGTAGATGGTAAAACATGTGTCGTACCCCTTTTGACACGAACGACACAGGTTCGAATCCGCCTTTTGGCAAACTTTTTTTCCTCCCTTTTCAAATTTCACATCACATCAGAAAAGCATTTATTTTCCATAAAAATGAAGGAACTAATCAAAAAGTTGAAAATAAAGTATCGGGTAGGGTTAGGATAGGTAGGTGTAGGGAGGGCTTTATTGTCCCATTAAGGTGACATCCATTTAATAATTTGAATTAATATTAAAATTTACACTCAATAACTTATTATTGCATACTGTTTTATAATGTACTACTATACTGAGGTGCAGATAATTGCCACTGTTTGCAGTAAGTAGTATAAATAGCAGAAAAGCCTGCTATTTTAACATAGTGTAAATAGAGTCGCTATTTGTGCAATATAATAATAAAAAAATATTAATAATGTGCAAGCAGTAATCTCTTCCCTAGCACGCAGATTTTCTTTGCTCTCACACAAAACCGGACGCACACTCCCAGAAACACGCTGCTCTCACAAAGAGAAAATGATCACTTCATCCGATGTTTAAGTGAATAAAATAGCCAATTGCAGCCTTACTTACTGGAGTTCCACAACTACTAAGATTAATTTTCTCACCGGACTTGTGTGTGTGATATAAAAGAGGAAAGCATTTGGACCAAAGCACTGTGAGGCAAGGGAGGGGGATATACTCAAAATGTTTCTAAACTTAAAACGCATATTTGTCCCATTTGCGTTTGTGTTGTTTTACTACTTATTTTAAGTATAAAACATTATTTACAATATGCAGCGTGGTTATTTAAATCATATATTTAAGGGGGACAACCCTCAGATAGGGTCTTGTCCCCCCCGACCCCCCCTGGGATTTCCGCCTATGCTCCATAGTATAAAAAGAGTTTATGTTTCTACTATGTGAAACTATAATGCGATCGACCGATCGTTCAAAAGCAGTTTCAATCCCCCGCGTATTAATAGTGGCTCCCTGATGCCCACATTTTATATACAGTATAATTACTCGAAGATATAACTGCGAGAGAAAGTATTGAAATATATATTTTCCTCCCTGTGTTTCCTTCTTCTTGTGAGCTACTGAAATGAGCCGCACTGTGAAACAGCCAATCAGAGCAGAGCTCAACATTGAACCGCACTGTGAAACAGCCAATCAGAGCAGAGCTCATTATTATTCATGACCCTTCCAAATAAGCCAATAACAGACCATTTCATCGTAGAGACAAATCCTAGGGTTGTAAATGGACATGTAAAACCTTTTCTGGAGATGTTTTGCCCTTACTTAAGCCACATACCTTCTATGTAGATATCAGAGAACAATTTAAAATATTGTATCAATGCATTCTATGGCACCTTTATGGTTTTCTGACCCCGAGACTCAACTATTTTCTGCAATTCTCCAGCTGTGGTCCTTGGAGAGTCTTTAGCCACTCAAACTCTCCTCCTCACCGTGCATTAGGACGATATAGACACACGTCCTCTTCCAGGCAGTTTCGTAACATTTTATGTTGATTGGAAATTCTTAATTAGTACCCTGATGGTGGAAATGGGAATTTTCACTGCTCTAGCTCTTTTCTTAAAGCCACTTCACTAATTTGTGAAGCTCAATTATCTTTTGCTGCACATCAAAAATATATTCTTTGGTTTTTCTCATTGTGATGGATGATTAAGGGAATTTGGGCTTTGCTTTCCCTCCTATTTATATTTCTGTGAAACAGGAAGCCATGGCTGGATAATTTCATGTTCATAATCACCCTGGAGTGCTCAAAATTGTGAATATGAATGGGAATATACTTCAGAGATATTTTACTCATAAGAATTTATAGTGGTGTCAATAATTGTGTCCAACAAGTATTTGAGAAAAACATTTATTTCATAATGATATTTCCCCCCATTTTACATTCTCATTATCCAATGAAAGGTTAGATTATTGTGATTTTTTTAATAAAAGATCAAAACGATTAACAATGCAGATTAATTTTCACAGCCTTCTTTGATCATATTTACCAAGGGTGCCAATATTTTTTTATATGAAAAAAAAAAAATCAGTGTGGTACAATTTTCAAGGCACTTCAGTGTCTATAACTTTTTATATTTTTGAGCATTATCAACTCTGGATGATGGATAGTAAAGCCCAAAGGGTCTTCTTTCCAAAGACACCAAAATTGTGTGTGTGGCACACTGAAGTCAGGAACTGTTACCATTTTAAGTTACTTAGTCATTTTCTGCTGTGACTCCCAATATGGGGGGGGGGGGGTGCTGGCTAACAGGTTAATCTTGTCATTTTACATTATTGACACACTATTTTCCTATTTTGATATTGTGAAGTTGCTTTGACACAATTTGTATTGTTAAAAGCGCTATATAAATAAAGGTGACTTGACTTGACTTGGCAGTATAAGCGCACATGACGTGCCATTCCCGCATCTGCTCCCATGCCCGCTCTCACCTCATGTTTGCGGCTGAATACAAATGATCATCATAATTAATGGACAACTAGGCTATATCGGGGAAAAGACCGATAAAAGAAAAAGAAAAAATCCCGAGATGAAGCCCGTGCATCACTTTCAGTTAACTACGTTCATAATCCTCTGAAACTTTTTTGACTGTTGACGTTAGTAATGTGTTTTAATGTCGCCACCACCAACAACGCTTCTGACTTAATATTCTAGTTTCCAATGACTTAAAATGTATTATAAAAACAACGAGGCAATGAATGGTATACAGCCTATGGTTTCATTGAACACTGTTAAAATACATAACGTAATACAAAATAAATAATTTACATTATTACAAATGCCTGCAAAGGGCACCAAAGGCCTGATAATTGCTGTTGTTACACTTACAGGATGATCAAATCCTTATTTAATATTGACCAAACCTTTAATTCAAATATCCACCTAGTTTTTTTACATTTTTGGCCACCTTTTTCGACAGAAATGCTACATCCTCTTTAATTTCTTCAACAAAAACATATGGACATAACAACCCTTACCAGAATTAACCATGCTTTTATCGTATTAAAACTGCTCGAGTTTATTTTGTGTGATTTCTGAATGCTTGAGACCATAAAATCAATCAGACAACTGTATTAATAAAATCATAGCCATAGGTAACTGTCTAGAGCTAAAATTGTAATTTGTAAATAATTCAATTGAATTACTATATATTTATTTTCTTTGATATTTTAATAAAGTTCTATTTTGACCCCTTATAGTAGGTGTTTGCACAGTTTCGAATTCATTCGGCATCTGTGAACTGCTTTTTGGCCTTTGCCAGGTTCCAAGCCACACACATTCACCTGTATGGATGTGTGTTTGTTAAGAACAGCAACCGATTGCTTGTAACCTGCCACCAATTGTGTTACCTTCTGTTTGCGGCTCTCAGAATGTTCTGGATAATTGCAGTCAAAATTGCTGTGCAAAGTATTGAAATGGCATTTCATGTTATCAGCCTTACAGACCGCCACAGTATGCTTGCATAAACACCGTGACTTTGCGTTGTGGTGGTCAGGCAAAATAAAATAAAATAGTTCAGTCGATTCACATTTGAATCGTCTATTTTCCATTTCCATTTATATTCACACTCATGGCGAGTGCGATTTTCACTGTCAGACTAAGCTGTCAATGATGCTGTGTTTTAATTTCCGCGCAAGTAACGTGCTTACGCTGATATTACCTTGATAACACTATTTGAAATTAGCACGGGTGCCTATTGAGAAACCCTGACATAATATCTCATAATAATGACATACTTTCTCATAATAATGAGATAATTTCCAAGCAACCAACAAAATGTCCTGCCACTATTTGTGGCTGTTAGGAAACTAACTTACACAGAAGAGACTTTATTGAGAAACTCTTGTCGCAGTGTGAAGAATTATAAAGTTTTTCTCCAGTGTGAATACTATGGTACAATTTAAATTGATTGCCAAAGTAAAAGTCTTCCCACACTTAAAGCACATATGCACCAGTATGTTTTCTGATGTGATTATAAACTTTGCAGCTGTGAAAAACTCTTTCCACATGAAGAACATGAATGTGGCTTCTACTTTGTGTGAACTCTCAGGTGTTTCTTCAGGGCTGATGAATCAAGAAATGTTTTCCCGCATTGATCGCATGCGTACGGCTTCTCTCCCGTGTGGATCCTCATGTGGGCTCCAAAACTTTGTTTGCGTGTGAAGCTCTTCCCGCACTGATCACACGTGTGCGGTTTCTCTCCAGTGTGGATCCACTCATGTCTTTGCAGATCTACTGACCAACGGAATCTCTTGTCACAGTGTGAACACCTGTAAGGTTTTTCTCCAGTGTGAATCCTCTGGTGCCGTTTTAAAACATTCACTGAAGCAAAAGTCTTCCCACATGTAAAGCACACATTATCTCTCACAGCGTTATGTAATTTCTGATGGGATTTTAAACTTTCCAGCTGTGAAAAACTCTTTCCACATGAAGAACATGAATGTGGCTTCTCCTTCGTATGAACTGTCAGGTGTCTCTTCAGGGATGAAGACACAAGAAATGTTTTGCCGCATTGATCACATGCGTATGGATTTTCTCCAGTGTGGGTTCTCATGTGAACATCAAAACTTTGTTTTAATGAGAAACTCTTTCCACATTGATCACATTTGTAAGGTTTTTCTCCCGTGTGAATCCTCTGGTGCCGTTTTAAAACATTCACCAGAGCAAAAGTCTTCCCACACTGAAAGCACACATGATCTCTCACAGCATTATGGAATTTCTGATGTAATTTTAAAATTCGCAGCTGTGAAAAACTCTTTCCACATAAAGAACATGAATGCTTCTCCTTCGTATGAACGGTCAGGTGTTTCTTCAGGGCTGATGAATCAATAAATGTTTTGCCGCATTGATCACATGCGTACGGCCTTTCTCCAGTGTGGATCCTCATGTGAACATCAAAACTTTGTTTTAATGAGAAACTCTTTCCACATTGATCACATGCGTACGGCTTCTCTCCCGTGTGGATCCTCATGTGGACACTAAAACTTTGTTTGCGTGTGAAGCTCTTCCCGCACTGATCACACGTGTGCGGTTTCTCTCCAGTGTGGATCCACTCATGTCTTTGCAGATCTACTGACCAACGGAATCTCTTGTCACAGTGTGAACACTTGTAAGGTTTTTCTCCGGTGTGAATCCTCTGGTGCCGTTTTAAAACATTCACTGAAGCAAAAGTCTTCCCACATGTAAAACACACATAATCTCTCCCAGCATTTTGTAATTTCTGATGGGATTTTAAACTTTTCGGCTGTGAAAAACTCTTTCCATGTGAAGAAGCTGAATGTGGCTTCTCCTTCGTATGAACTGTCAGGTGTGTCTTCAGTTGTGATGCCCTAATAAATGTTTTGCCACATTGATCACACGTGAATGGCTTTTCTCCAGTGTGGATCCTCATGTGTCGTTTAAAGTTTGATGAATTTATGAATCTCTTTCCACACTGATCACATGTGAACGGCTTCTCTCCAGTATGAACTCTCAAGTGAAACACAAGACTTCGTCTGTATGGGAAACTCTTTCCACATTGATCACATGCATACGGTCTCTCTCCAGTATGAATTCTCATATGAATCTTAAGACTTTGTTTGTATGGGAAACTCTTTCCACATTGATCACATGCATGTGGCTTTTCTCCCGTGTGGATTCTCATGTGAATCTCAAGAGCGTTTTTGCATGTGAAACTCGTTTCACACTGAGCGCAGGTGAAAGATTTCTCAGGTCTTCTTTTCTTTAAAAAAATATTTTTAGTTTTCGACGACTCAAGAGGTTTCTCTTCAGGTTTGACATGATGTTTCTCCTCCACTTCACTCAGTTCATCGCTCTTCTCATTCTCTTCCATCGGGTCTGAAAAGAAAGAAAATAATTAACCAAAAATAATTCAAAAACAGGAATCTGAATTGAAAGGACAGAAAAGTGAGCCCTGATGTAATAGCAGAAAATAGACATCTGTTACAAAATATTACAATCATTTTGATACATATTTATAAAATTATTTATATGTCCCTGAAACTTTGCATGAATTAGGTACATTGATCAACCAATTATTATTTTTAAAAGCATTATAGGCTCATGTAGTGTAGTGTTTCTGTTGTTAGAACTATTAAATATATTTGATCAGTGACACAATTAGGGTAAACGTACCAACTAAGCTCATGTACCCATTAAGCACACTTCCATTATTGAGCTCAGATTATAAAAAGAAAATATAATGTATTATCATATATGATGTCTTAACCAATTGATGTGTTTGTAACTCCTGTAATTTCAAGTCAATCAGACCATTGCACACGGAGATATGGGTATTCATGTGTTCACACTGACTGGTGGACATTTTGAAAGCCGTCTGAAAACATTCACCAAAAGAGGATCCCTTTAAATGTGCATTTTTTAGATGTTTAAGCCTTTATTTTGGGTAAGTTGTACTACTTACTGTAAAATTAAAAGATTAATGTTTAGTCTTTTGCATATTATAACCTGGAACTTGGATGTGGGAAATAGTTACAGTTAGATCCAAAAGATAGTTTTAGCAACATAGCGCAGATGCTACAGAACATAGTTAGCTGACTGGCTCTATAAGATTGTGTGCTACCCTAATATATAACCTAAAATCCATAATATTATAAATTTACTGTGGTTTTATACTGCTGTGATTTTTAACATTTCATATTATTGTAAAGTGAGCTTAAAGGGTGCACTGCTATGAAAATCATACAGATTCAGTGTGACATAAATAAGGAAAAAGTATAATTTTCATTGATATTGTTAACAGTTGTTCATATTAAAATGTATAAACTTACATGACCTAGATTATTTATTTGGCAAAATCTTATTTTAATAAATATTACATGAAATCTATGAAAAATTGTTGCTGCTCCAATTAAGCTCAGTGTGCTCTCTTTAAGCTCTTCCACATTGAATGTCTATGTAAATACTTCATAAACAGACTTTAAATATTAACTGATGATTGTCACTTTAAGTTAATCTTTATAAAATGGTTAATAACTTATTCTCACAGCTTTAAGATAACGAAATCTAGATGTAATTATAGTTTATGCCCAAAGATGAAAGAGTTCCATAACTTAGGTGCTGCACAACTAAAAGCCCTACCCCCAAAGGAACTCATCTTGAAGTTTGGAACAGACAATAAATCTGCAGAAGATGATCTCAAAGAACACAAAGGAGTGTACAAATGGAGAAGATCTGAAAGATAATGAGGTGCCAAATTATGAAGAGATTTGCAAGTAAGAAGTAAAATTTTGTAATGTACACGATAATGAACAGGAAGTCAATGCAGCTGAAAAAGAATTGGAGTTATGTTATCGAAAGTACGTGAGCGGATTACTATCCTAGTTGCCGAATTCTGAATTAACTGTAATCGATGAAATTGTTTTTCAGGAATGCCAAATAAAAGAGAATTACAATAATCCGAGATGTAACCAATGCATGAATAGACACTTCGGTACTATGTTGAGAGAGTGACGAACGAAGTCTAGCAATGTTGCGTGAATGAAAAAATGCAGACTGTGTAATATTACCAATATGAGAACCAAACGACAGCAAACAATCCAATATAACCCCAAGACTGTTGAGTTTTCACCAATACATCTGACAATATGCGTCGACTCCTTCATATTCTTGACTTTGCGGACTCCCACCCAACCCCTTGTGCGGTCTTTTCACTTGATGCAGAAAAAGCCTTTGACAGGCTAGAGTGGAATTATATGTGGGCAGTTCTGCAATGTTTCGGCTTCGGTAAACACTTCGTTTCTATGATTAAGACATTATACCACTCACCTGCAGCATCAGTCATAACTGGTAGTATTATTTCCCCCTCATTCCCTTTACAGCGGGGAACGAGGCAGGGGTGTCCACTTTCCCCCTTATTGTTTTGTCTATCTCTTGAACCCTTAGCACAAGCCATCAGGAAATCTGAAGTATTGATTAAGATTCATGACCATACTCATAGTATTTCATTATACGCTGATGATATTATTCTATATTTAGACCACTTTGATGTTTCAGTCTCTAGTGTAATTAAGGAATTTGATAATTTTAGTAGCCTATCAGGATATAAAATAAATTGGAGCAAATCTGCTTTAATGCCAATTAACAATGTTAAGGTTATTTTTTCTATTCCCTCATTTATCCCTATTAAGGAATCTTTCATCTATTTGGGCATTACCATATATAAAAACATTCATAAGATTGCCAGAGACAATTTTAATAACATTTTAGTTAAGGTCAAAAATGACATTCAAAGATGGAAGAATCTTAAAGTCTCTCTCCAAGGAAGAATCTCCACTGTTAAGATGAATTTGTTACCTCGATTTGATTTTTTTTTCTCTATGCTACCACTTTCTCCCCCTCCAGGTTACTTTAAGGAGATCATCTCCATAATTTATAAGTTTATCTGGAATGATAAATGTCCCAGAATTAAACTTACCACATTACAACATCCTAATAGCACAGGAGGACTGGCTGTACCAAATTTTGAAATATATCATTGGTCGTTCCAGCTTAAGGCTCTTCATAATTGGGTTGATCCTCAATCTACAGTTTCATGGAGGGTGATTGAAGCTGACAAGGTTAAACCAAATAGACTTAAAGATATTTTATTTACTGGCACAGGAAAAAAAGGGGATAATTATAAATTTGGTCCGGTTGTGGCCAACTCTATTAAAATCTGGAAAATGGTTGAACGTCGGATAGGTGGACCCTTCAAATTCTGTAACAGTACACCTTTATGGCACAATTTTAATTTTGTATGTGGAAATCGTCCATTTGTCCAACCCTCTTGGTCTACTTTGGGTGTAAACACGTGCGGTGATATATATGATAACCAGGGCCTCTGTTCATTTCAGACATTAAGAACCAAATTTTGTCTACCAGCTTCCGCATATTTTGTCTTTCTTCAATTACGTTCTGCTCTCAAAGCGTATGGCGTTCCTTGGTCTTCTTCCATTTCCTCTCATCCTATGCGGGACTGGATTGCACCATCTGCTGGTCGGCCATCTGTTTCCTTAATATATAATAAAACTATTGATTGTATTACAAAACCTCTTTCTATTAAAACTTTTCCTCGCTTCCTTTTGCTTAAATAGCTTATAAAAGCTCTGTGTGCGTTTTACTTTCATTTTTAAATTAGTGGCAATTCGGCATCAATTGCTTGAATTCAATTCAAGCAACAACAAAATACAATGTAGAACATAGAACTCATAGAGCCAATTGAGTGGTTGGGGATTATTAGGAGGCCACGTTTGACTAAGGCCAGGGGGCCATTTTGCCAGGACACTAGGGTTACACCCCTATGCTTTACGATAAGTGCCATGGGATTTTTAACTACCACAGAGAGTCAGGACCTCAGGTTAACATCTCATCCAAAAGATGGTACTTTTTGACACTATAGTGTCCCCGTCACTAAACTGGGGCGTTAGGACCAACACAGGCCACAGGGTGAGCACCCCCTGCTGGCCTCACTAACACCTCTTCCAACAGCAAACTAGTTTTCCCAGAAGGTCTCACATCCAGGTACTGACCAGGCTCAACCTTGCTTAGCTTCAGTGGGCGACCAGTCTTGGGCTGCAGGGTGATATGGCTGTGGAACAGTAGCAGTTGATAATGAAGAACACACTATAGCTGTAAAAATAGAGGAGACTGAATGGATACAAGACTTAACTAAAACAGTAGGTAAGGGATCAAGTGAACAGGTGAAAGTCTTAGACTTCATGATCAGCTTAGTAATATAATCAAATGAGGGCAGCTCAAAATTAGAGAAAGTACAGTCATGGCCAAAAATATCGACACCCTTGCAATTCTGTCAGAAAATGCAACCCTTCTCTCAGAAAATTGAGCGGCATTTAATACACAGAGCCGTAGATCGCAAGTGAAGCAATATCACGTTCATATCGAAGGCGATTCATCTGCGATAATGTAAGCGATATTGCATCGCTTGTCAGTGATCTACAGCTCTGTGTATTAAATGCCGCTCCATTTGAAAACAGGTGATGGAGATTAACCGCTAATCAAGGAGCCGGCTTTACTGACTAGATACGCATGCATATCGCATGAGATATATCGCCCTAATATGATACAATTCCACACAGAACCCCAAAAATTGCACTGGACAAAATTATTGGCACCTTTAACTTAATATTTGGTAGCACCCCCTTTGGAAAAAAATAACTGAAATCAATCGCTTCCTGTAACCATGAATGAGTTTCTTACACCTCTCTACTGGAATTTTGGACCACTCTTCTTTTGCAAACTGCTCCAGGTCATTCAGATTTGAAGGATGCCTTCTCCCAACTGCTGTTTTGAGATCTCTCCACAGGTGTTCTATGGGATTCAGATCTGGACTCATTGCTGGCCATTTCAGAACTCTCCAGCACTTTGTTTGTAACCATTTCTGAGTGCTTTTTGAAGTGTGTTTAGGGTCATTGTCCTGCTGGAAGACCCATGACCTCTGGTGGAGACACAGCTTTCTGACGCTGGCCACTACGTTGCGCCCAAAAATTATTTGGTAATCATCAGATTTCATAGTGTCCACACAGTCAAGGCATCCAGTGCCAGAAGCAGCAAAGCAACCCCAAAACATCTTTGAACCTCCACCATGTTTGACTGTAGGGACTGTGTTCTTTTCTTTGAAGGCCTCATTTATTTTTCTGTAAACAGTGCCATGATGTCCTTTACCAAAAAACAGTACGTACTTCCAGAAGGATTGTGGTTTTGTCACATAAGTTTTGGCAAACTCCAGTCTTGCTTTTTTATGCCTTTGTCAAGTCAAGTCAAGTCAAGTAACTTTTATTTATATAGCGCTTTTAACAATACAGATTGTGTCAAAGCACTTAATAGTATCAAGTTGGAGAATAGAGTGTCAGTAATGTATAATAATAAGATTAAGCACTCAATTTTCAGTTAAGGGCATTTCATTATTGAATTCGGAGATGTCATTGTCTAGCTAAGTTTAGTTTAAATAGTATCTGTGAAATCAAATTTACGATAATCGCTAGAAATTAAGTGTCCCCAACTGAGAAAGCCAGAGGCGACAGCGGCAAGGAACCAAAACTCCCTCTGAGACAGAATGGAGAAAAAAACCTCGGGAGAAACCAGGCTCAGTCGGGGGGCCAGTTCTCCTCTGGCCAGGATATTATTGTTGATTCATTGTTTACTCATTGTTTTAATTAAATTTTTAAATGTATAAAGTTTGTGTCAGCAGTGGTGTCCTCCTGGGTCTCCTACCTTTTCATTCAGATGCGACGGATAGTTCGAGCTGACACTGTTGTACCCTGTGTCTGTAGATCAGCTTGAATTTGTTTGGAAGTTAATCGGGGTTCTTTATCCACCATTCGAACAATCCTTTGTTGTAATTTTTCATTAATTTTGCTCTTCCATCCACGTCCAGGGAGGTTAGCTACAGTGCCATGGGCTGTAAACCTCTTGATGATCTTGCGCACAGTGGACACAGGAACATTAAGATCTCTGGAGATGGAATTGTATCCTTGAGTTTGTCCATGTTTTTCCAAAAAAAATTCTCTCAAATTCACAGACAACTGTTTACACTTCTTTCTTTTCTCCATGCTCAGTGTGACACACAACACAAAGGTTGAGGTTGAGTCTCCATTTTAACTGGTTGCAAGTGTGATTACTATATTGCCCACACCTGTTACTTGCCACAGGTGTGTCTAAATACAAATTACAGGAGCATCACATGCTTGAAAAGCAATTATTTCTTACAATTTTGACAAGGTGCCAATAATTTTGTCCAGTCCATTTTTGAGTTCTGTGTGAAATTTTATCAAGTTTGACTTTTCTTCTCAGTTTTTTTTTTGTGTTGTTGAAGTGCAAACAAAAACAATAAGCATGTGAATACCAAAACATTTGCAATTGGAACAATTTTCTGAGAGAAGTGTTGCATTTTCTGACAGAATTGCAAGGGTGCCGATATTTTTGGCCATGACTGTACTTGCAGACCAACAAATATGATTATGTACATTTTTTTTTGTTAACATTTTATTTATTTTTTTCACACATAACACAACATAGCATCCAAAATATAACAAAACAAAACACATACTCAACATCTCAAGGTCCAATCAAAGGGGAGGGAGAGAGGGAAGGACAACAAAAACACAAAAGTCACTCCTCTATACAATCACGTATATATCCAACAAAAAACACTGCCAAGCATCAATGGTCGAAGGCCTGGCCCCACCGTCTCGCGCCGTTGCACATTCACACGTCACTATTTGCAGGAGGCTATGGATCCAATATGTTTTTCTACATATGTGTGGTGTAAACCAGTTCTGTATTATTGTCTTCTTCGCAGCTGTAAAACCAGCAAACAACATTCTCTTTTGCATTGAACTAATATAGAGACCAGAATCATCATTAAGAAGACACAAACTTGGGTTAACAGACCAATCAATTCGCAGTAATGATGACTAAACCAGGTTTACATGTGTCCATAGACTGATGACGACAGGACATTCCCAAAACATATGCAGAAAAGTGCCTGATGATGTAGTGTTACATATATGGCAGTTCAAATTTGACTGTAGTTTCATTTTAAATATTTTGCAAGGAGTTATGTATGCCCTATGAATGACTTTGAAGTGAATAAGACGATGAGCCAGATTTTTAGATGTTAAACTGAGATTAGACCACACTCTCTCCCAGTCCACATATAAATTAAGGTCAGATAATTCCCTATTCCAAATAGTTTTAATAGAAAGAGGTTTTGTAATGCAATCAATAATTTTATTATACATTAAGGAAACAGATGGCCGACCAGAAGATGGTGCAATCCAGTCCCGCATAGGATGAGAGGAAATAGAAGATGCCCACGGAACGCCATACGCTTTGAGAGCAGAACGTAATTGAAGAAAGACAAAATATGCGGATGCTGGTAGACAAAATTTGGTTCTTAATGTCTGAAATGAACAGAGGCCCTGGTTATCATATACATCACCGCACGTGTTTACACCTAAAGAAGACCAAGAGGGTTGGACAAATGGACGATTTCCACATACAAAATTAAAATTGTGCCATAAAGGAGTACTGTTACAAAATTCGAAGGGTCCACCTATCCGACGTTCAACCGTTTTCCAGATTTTAATAGAGTTAGCCACAGCCGGACCAAATTTATAATTATCCCCCTTTTTCCTGTGCCAGTAAATAAAATATCTTGAAGTCTATTTGGTTTAACCTTGTCAGCTTCAATCACCCTCCATGAAACTGTAGATTGAGGATCAACCCAATTATGAAGAGCCTTAAGCTGGAACGACCGATAATATAATTCAAAATTTGGTACAGCCAGTCCTCCTGCGCTATTAGGATGTTGTAATGTAGTAAGTTTAATTCTGGGACATTTATCATTCCAGATAAACTTAGAAATTATGGAGTTGATCTCCTTAAAGTAACCTGGAGGGGCAAAAAGTGGTAGCATAGAGAAAAAAAAATTAAATCGAGGTAACAAATTCATCTTAACAGTGGAGATTCTTCCTTGGAGAGAGACTTTAAGATTTTTCCATCTTTGAATGTCATTTTTGACCTTAACTAAAATGTTATTAAAATTGTCTTTGGCAATCTTATGACTGTTTTTATATATGGTAATGCCCAAATAGATGAAAGATTCCTTAATATGGATAAATGAGGGAATAGAAGAATTAACCTTAACATTGTTAATTGGCATTAAAGCAGATTTGCTCCAATTTATTTTATATCCTGATAGGCTACTAAAATGATCAAATTCCTTAATTATACTAGAGACAGAAACATCAAGTGATCTAAATATAGAATAATATCATCAGCGTATAAAGACATACTATGATTATGATCATGAATCTTCCTGATGGCTTGCGCTAAGGGTTCAAGAGATAGACAAAACAATAAGGCGGAAAGTGGACACCCCTGCCTCGTTCCCCGCTGTAAAGGGAATGAGGGGGATATAATATTACCAGTTATGACTGATGCTGCAGGTGAGTGGTATAATGTCTTAATCATAGAAATGAAGTGTTCACCGAAGCCGAAACATTGCAGAACTGCCCACATATAATTCCACTCTAGCCTGTCAAAGGCTTTTTCTGCATCAAGTGAAAAGACCGCACAAGGGGTTGGGTGGGAGTCCGCAAAGTCAAGAATATGAAGGAGTCGACGTATATTGTCAGATGCATTGATGAAACCTTGATGAAACCAGTTTGGTCCTCCTTGATCAGACTATGAATTACCTTCTCCATACGAGAAGCAAAAACTTTAGCATAGATTTTTAGATCACATGAGATAAGCGAAATCGGTCTGTAGCTGGAACAATCTAATGGATCTTTCCCTTTTTTAAGAAGTAATGAAATCAGTGAAGTTTTTTGATCTCTATGAAATACCCCATGTTCAATTTCAAAATTAAATGAATTAAGCATAGGTATCCCTACCAAATCCCAAATTTCTAAATATAATTCAGGGGGAAGACCATCTAGACCTGGCGATTTGCCCTTTTGAAGGCTTTTTAGAGAGACGTGGAGTTCCTCAAAACTTAATGGGGCCTCCAAAGATTCTTTATCTATCTGTGAGATCCGAGGCAGTTCCAATTTATCTAAATCAGGGATGGGCAACTGGCGGCCCGCGGGCCGTATACGGCCCCCAGTGTCTTTTAGTACGGCCCACTGGATTATATTACACTCGGATGATCCATTTTAAAAACATTTAAAAAGTAAGTCATGTAAAGATTGCTTTCAGTTTATGATGTTAATACTATCTCCAACCAGGAGAGGTCGCTAGTTTCCAGCCGCTCCCCGTATTAATTTCAGCGCAGTGTAAATATTCACTAACGTTAGCAAATAATAAATGAAAAACAGACCATGAAAACAGTATTTTCCAGTCAAGATGGTTAACGGATTATCTTTTTTAACAAGTTCAATGGGATGCCTATATGTTTGGATTGTTTGGAAATCTGTATTTTTATTTAAATCGCCATCACACCACTGCTCACAGACAATGGGACGCCAGAGTTGCACTTGCCTCAAATTTCAAAGGTAAAATGCATAGTCAACAAAAGCTTTTTACCAAATGCATGACAGAAATGTTTGCACTGAACTATGTTCTAGGTTTTCTGCAGATCCTTAAAAAGTCTTCAGTTTATTTGTTTAAATTTATGGCCATGAAAACTTCTAAATGTTACAAAAAGTCTAAATTATAAGAGGTCTTAAATTTGGGGACGGAAAGACAAGAATTGCTATATGGATTACTATGACGATTAAACTTCAAAAGGCTATGATTTCACTGAATAAATATAAGCGCTGCACGTTTCAAAGTCAGGCGCTGCTGCTTTGTTGTGTACTGCGGTTACCGGGGAAACCGGTATATTCTGCCGTTCTGAAAGTGAAATCTGCTGCCAGAGAACGAATATGCATTTTCAATAAGCCCGTCTGCTTTTTTGCTACATATTTTTAAACGTGAACTAGTGGATCGATAACACAAATAAGATATATGTTATTTAATATAATAATTAATTGATACTTTTGACTCATCCCTTTTCTTAAAAATTGTTTAATGGCTGAAATGTGAAGTGCAGATCTTAAAAAGGTCTTACAATTGATTTTGAAAATCCTGCAGATACAAGGTTATTTTATGGTACCATTTTTTTTTTTGAATAAGCCCTTTTTAACTGTCCTCTTAGGTTGTTTTGAGAATGTTCTGTAGGCCACTAATAAAAAAAGGACTTCTGTACATTTGTTTGTTGCAAATTTACAGACAATGCAATTGAGATGTTTACATTGTTGGGTAATATTTCTGTCAACTGACAACAAAGTTTCCCTTCTGAACTAGCATAACTGCAAAAGTTTTATAGTTAATAAAATCTTTAAAAACAAATTACATTAAATATACTTTCATTTCTTTCAATAAAAAGGAAATTGAGTAAGATGGTGTAAAAGGTGTGTGGACCTGGATTAGTAATCTGGCCCCTTGGTAAAAAGGAGAAAAAATGCTGGCCCTCGTCACTCTCAAAGTTGCCCATCCCTGATCTAAATACTGCTTACAAATTGGTTCATCAAAATCTGTTTCGGCTTTATACAGATTTGTGTAAAAACCTTTAAATATGTCATTAATTGCCACAGGATTCGTGGTGACCTGATCATCCGATGATTTTATTGCACTAATATATGCCTTAGATTCGCATTCTTTCAACCTAAGGGCCAATAAATGACTAGGTCTCTCTGATTCAAAATAATATTTTTGCCTAGTCCTATGTAAAATAAATTCCGCCTTTGAGTGTGAAAGTAAATAATATTCTTCTTTTAAAGAGGACAGCTGTGTAGCCTGTTGCTCAGTTAAATGTTGATTTTGTAGGTTTTGTAATGATTGGATTTTATTTTCTAATTGTGTAACCTGGTGAGTTTTCGCTTTGGCAAGAGTAGAAGAGAAAGATATACAGAAACCTCGTATAGCACACTTAGTCGTTTCCCACAGTATTTGAGGATCCACATCAAAGGGCATATTAATTTCAAGAATGATCAGATAATAAAATTGGTAATATAGAGATGGAGGAATTAGATGAAATTAAAGATGGGCTGAGAAATATGTAGTCTATCCTAGAGAAAGTCTTGTGTCTATTAGAAAACAAGTGAAGTCCTTAGCTTTAGTATTCTGAATTCTCCAAAGATCGATTAAGTTAAGCTCAGTGATAAATTTATTCAGTAATTTAGAGGATGGATTGGCTGTTGTATCAGATTGAGATTTATCTAAAGCAGGATTTATGACAGCATTAAAATCACCACCCACCACTACAGGGCAATCAATCTCCTCAAGTAGAGTTTTGGAAATCTGTGTAAAGGAATGCACTGTCTGTCTCATTCGGACCATAAATAGAGACCAATGCTAACCTATTATTATATATTTTGCATCGGATAAAAACAAATCTACCCTTCTCATCACTACCAAGGTGTTCAATCGTTAAATTTAACTTCTGGTTAACAAGGATAAGCACCCCCTTAGTTTTACTTTGAGCACTGGAAAAAGCTGCTAATTTATAATACTTATTCTGGAAACGTGCCACGTCAGATTGTTGTAAATGTGTCTCTTGATTTAGGGCACAGGAAATAGATTTATGGTGTAAATATTCTAACACACGGGTTCGTTTAACAGCAGAATTTAAACCATTCACATTCAGTGATAAAATATTTAGAGTATGCATTGAATATTCATAATCCCAAGATTGTATTCAATAAAAATAAAAAAGCAGAAGCACTTCCATTCTGTAAATAACATGTAAATGCTGATGTGCATTTTAGATACCAAACCTCCTAGATGAAAAATCCCTTTAGAAATAAGGTAAAAGAAATAGAAGTATAAATGTCTGTTGTAACAAACAAAAACAACATAAAAATATGAACAACTGACAACCATAAACAAGGAACAACTCAGACCGCACATTACCGAGAACATAGGTCTGACTGAGCAACAAAAAATAGTGATGGTTCGTGACCGATCCACTCCAACGCAAGATATGTCTCCCGAAAGGCTCACACAGCCAAAATATATATATATATATATATATATATATATATATATATATATATATACACACTGTATATATATATATATATATATATATATATATATATATATATATATATATTTTTTTTTTTTTATTATTAAACCTACTCTCCATTAGTCCCCTCCAAAAAAGAAAAAAGGAGTGTCAGTCTTACTAGCAAAGAGATCGTTGTACCGGATATATAGGGACAATATCCCAGTAGAAGAGAGGAGAGAAGAAAAAGCAAAAAATAGGTTTAGCAAGCATCCATGTCCACCCTGCCATCCTCCCCCACTGGGCAGCTAGGACCATGTCCGTCCCGGCCATCAAGCCCCTCCCGCCGGGCCGGAGAGACAGCGGCCGCTGTTCCCCCATCGTCCCCCCCGCAGAGCCGCAGCATACGTTCTCCGCTGAGACAGGGAGCTGACATAATCCTCCGCTTTCTGAGGAGAATCGAAGCTTCTCTGCTCACCCTTGTGCCGTAGTTTAATTATCGCCGCATAGATGAGGAAGGGCTGGAGACCAAACGCTGTCACCTTCTTCAAAACCGGACCAAATGCCTTTCTCCTGATCGCTGTAGTTGGACTAAAGTCGGGAAAAAATAGCAGTGTGACATTGTTCTGTGCGCATTTCACCGGATAAGCCTGCCGTGCACCCTTCAGGATTTCCGATCTGTCATGCCATCTTAGTACACGGAAGATGAGAGTGCGCGGCCGATAGGAGGCCCTCCCTCCGTCATACACACGGTGCGCCCGGTCAATCGCAATGTCACGGCCCCTCAAGGAAGGAATCCACTTGGAAAGATTAACTCTGAGGAAACCAGCTGCGTCGGGACCCTCCGCCCCCTCTGGTAACCCCACCAGCCTCACATTGTTCCTTCTGCACCTGTCCTCAATATCCGTCATATTCTCGGTGAGTCGCTCCAGCTGATTTTTTTTTTTTTTTTTTTTTTTTATTGGTATTTTAACAAGACCACACATAATGTTTTTAGTGAAAAATAAGAAATTACAGATCGTCTCAATATAAACCCACTCCAAACCCTCCCACCCAAAAGACATTAGAATATAAAGTCAAGAGAAAAAAAATAAAAATAAAAATAAATTGAAAAAAAATAAAAATAATAAATAAATAACTAAATAATATATTAAATAAACAAATAAAGATAAACAAATACATAAAAATAAATGAACATTTCTCTCTCAAGAATCAATCTTCCCTCTTTCCAATGTGTAATAGTGCTGGTATCAGGAGAACAGGGTAAGCCTTTGATGTGATCTAAAAAAGGTTTCCAGGTCTTATGAACAGATTTGAGAGATCCTGAAAGCAAGAATCTTAACTTCTCAAGTTTTATACAGCAAAAGATTTCTCGGATCCATATATCATGTGATGGGGGGATAACATGTTTTAATTTAAGGAGAATAGCTTGTCTAGCTAAAACAGTAGTAAAGGCGATGACCTGGCGGGATGAGATGGTCAAATCAGGTCTTGAGGAAATGCCAAAAAGAACTGTCAAGGGGTTAGGGTCTAAGTCTATGTTAAGCGCATTATTAAGTGTATCAAATACATTGAACCAAAAGTCTGTCAGCTGAGGGCAACTCCAGAACATATGGAGATGGTTGGCAGGAGATTGCTTGCAGCGATGACAAGCATTACTCCTATCTGGATTTTTTTTTGCTAGTTTGGCATTTGTTAAATGAGCTCTGTAGAGCACTTTACACTGCAATAGGCCATGTCTCCAGCTGATTTTTTAAGTCCGTGACTGTCCTCCTATCCTCACGCGCAGCTGCCTGAACAGAATCAACGCGGTCACGTGTCTGCTTCGCCGCAGTAGCTATGGCCTCAAATTCCTCTCTTAGCTCTTTAACAGACTTGTTGGTCGCTTGTATGTCCTCACGTAGTTCGCGCAATGCTGGAATCAGCACAGAGTCCATCGCATCTCTTACTGCCGAATTCACAACCGAATTCAAATTGCTTTGTCACTCTTTAAGTGCTAGTTCAATGCTGATAGCAATAGCATCTTCGAGGTCCTCTCTGGAGATGGCGGAA
Source organism: Aspiorhynchus laticeps (assembly GCA_023376895.1). Taxonomy (NCBI): domain Eukaryota; kingdom Metazoa; phylum Chordata; class Actinopteri; order Cypriniformes; family Cyprinidae; genus Aspiorhynchus; species Aspiorhynchus laticeps. The sequence continues at coordinate 56,945 of JALXFT010001587.1, forward strand.
TCTCTGAATTTTTTCTTCATTGGCAATTGCTCAATCTCTCTTTTCCGATCCCCTTTGTCTGCCTTAGCACTCATGATGGGTCCAATGCAGAGTGGTTTAAATTTTATTGTCAGGAACATACAATATGTTACAAAGTGAGCCGAGCAAAAGACTAAGCCTGCATCGCCGTCGAAGGGTCACGTGATCCCCCGATTATCCATTTTGGATAATCACTAAACACTAAAACAGAATTAAGCAATTCATGATGTATACTGTCAGTCTTAGAGTTTAAAAAAATTAGAATAAGACACACATTGAGTGGGAGAAAGTGAAACAGTATCATGAGGTTTCAACAGTTTGTTAACAGTACTGAACAAAGTCCTTGTGTGTAATTACTGACTGTAGGACCAGCAATCATGTGAATGCTGTATATCTGGCAATCAGAGTATGTACTTGACATACAATGCTAATTAGGAATGCATCGATCTGATACTCAGGATCGATGTCGGCTCCGATCCGGTCATTTTCTGCGGATCGGTTATCGGAGAGACAAGACCGATCCAAATCCGATATTGTGCATACTATTCTGTGTTATTGTTAAGCCCCACAAAAGCACAAAAGCATTATAAAGCACCATAAAGTCAAAGTCCAAGTGTTCTGAAGCCGTTCCATTGTTTAATATGAGGTACAGATGAATATTTAAGTCGTTAAATTCAAGTTCATGTAAACTCTTGCCATGCCATATCACAAGCATTTCAGTCTAATAAAATTTCACATGGTCAGATTCTAGATTGACCGCGGCTTAAACTGTTTTAAATGAAGAATTTTTATCATTAGCTGTGTCCTATATTTCACTCAATGACTTTTCTCATTTTAATAAATAGGGCATTTCCTAAAAGTGTGAAATCATTTAGGCTAATTTCTACAGCATGATGGGACAAGAAAATAATCTCAATCCATTTTTACACAAACAGTACAGTGTTGACTGCATTCATCAACCCTGTTACCAAAGTTACTATAAGAAAAATAATCTCTATAACTATGAATAACTCCTACAATTTATTACAAATACAACTTTATCAGTAACTATAAATAAGCTTTTGCATAATTTATGCTAAAAGCCCTGTCAGCCACTCTGGAAAGTTAATTTACTTGATGCATTTTTGTTGATTGTTTATCGCTAAAAAATTATATTGAGAAATGTCCACATTTTTGGTCAAATTGATGCAAAAACAAATACAATATAAAATTAAATTGCATTTAGATTGATCTGATGTTGACAATCAAAATATAAGTTTCTCAGACCTCCCTTACTGACCATTTGTTGAAAATCTAAATATGAAGAAAATTTTGTACCCATTTCATAATTTAAATATTTAAATCTGAAAAACTGCTTGAAGCTTTATAACAATGTTCTTCAGCATCATGAATGAATGAAGAATCAAGAATAAACACCAACCTCTCTGTTCTTCAGTGTGTTTCATTCTGCAGGGTTCTGGATCACTCATGTTCTCACTTTCCTCTTTAATAAACTCAGTCTTTGCAGATTTCACTTTTTCCTGATGGTCTGATGCTCGTCTGCACTTGTAAACTGATGGGAAAATTCCAGCATTTATTGGTGAAATCACTGACGGTGTGAACCTCATGTGGGCTTTAAGACCTTGTTTGCGTGTGAAGCTCTTCCCGCACTGATCACATGTGTGCGGTTTTTCTCCAGAGTGGATCTGCTCATGACTTTTCAGATCTACTGACCAACGGAATCTCTTGTCACAGCGTGAACACTTGTAAGGTTTTTCTCCAGTGTGAATCCTCTGGTGCTGTTTTAAAAGATTCACCAAAGCAAAAGTCTTCCCACACTGAAAGCACACATGATCTCTCACAGCGTTATGTAATTTCTGATGGGATTTTAAACTTTGCTGCCATGAAAAACTCTTTCCACATAAAGAACATGAATATGGCTTCTCCTTCATATGAACAGTCAGGTGTTTCTTCAGGGCTGATGAAGAAAGAAATGTTTTCCCGCATTGATCACATGCATGTGGCTTTTCTCCGTTGTGGATTTTCATGTGTCCTTTAAGGTTTGATAAACACGTGAAACTCTTTCCACATTGATCACATGCGTACGGCTTCTCTCCCGTGTGGATCCTCATGTGGACTCTAAAACTTTGTTTGCGTGTGAAGCTCTTCCCGCACTGATCACACGTGTGCGGTTTCTCTCCAGTGTGGATCCACTCATGTCTTTGCAGATCTACTGACCAACGGAATCTCTTGTCACAGTGTGAACACCTGTAAGGTTTTTCTCCAGTGTGAATCCTCTGGTGCCGTTTTAAAACATTCACTGAAGCAAAAGTCTTCCCACATGTAAAGCACACATTATCTCTCACAGCGTTATGTAATTTCTGATGGGATTTTAAACTTTCCAGCTGTGAAAAACTCTTTCCACATGAAGAACATGAATGTGGCTTCTCCTTCGTATGAACTGTCAGGTGTCTCTTCAGGGATGAAGACACAAGAAATGTTTTGCCGCATTGATCACATGCGTATGGATTTTCTCCAGTGTGGGTTCTCATGTGAACATCAAAACTTTGTTTTAATGAGAAACTCTTTCCACATTGATCACATTTGTAAGGTTTTTCTCCCGTGTGAATCCTCTGGTGCCGTTTTAAAACATTCACCAGAGCAAAAGTCTTCCCACACTGAAAGCACACATGATCTCTCACAGCATTATGGAATTTCTGATGTAATTTTAAAATTCGCAGCTGTGAAAAACTCTTTCCACATAAAGAACATGAATGCTTCTCCTTTGTATGAACTGTCAGGTGTTTCTTCAGGGCTGATGAATCAATAAATGTTTTGCTGCATTGATCACATGCGTACGGCCTTTCTCCGGTGTGGGTTCTCATGTGAACATCAAAACTTTGTTTTAATGAGAAACTCTTTCCACATTGATCACATGCGTACGGCTTCTCTCCCGTGTGGATCCTCATGTGGACACTAAAACTTTGTTTGCGTGTGAAGCTCTTCCCGCACTGATCACACGTGTGCGGTTTCTCTCCAGTGTGGATCCACTCATGTC
>JALXFT010003770.1:0-60001 GCA_023376895.1 Aspiorhynchus laticeps
TTTGCAGATCTACTGACCAACGGAATCTCTTGTCACAGTGTGAACACTTGTAAGGTTTTTCTCCAGTGTGAATCCTCTGGTGCCGTTTTAAAACATTCACTGAAGCAAAAGTCTTCCCACATGTAAAGCACACATAATCTCTCCCAGCATTTTGTAATTTCTGATGGGATATTAAACTTTTCGGCTGTGAAAAACTCTTTCCACGTGAAGAAGCTGAATGTGGCTTCTCCTTCGTATGAACTGTCAGGTGTGTCTTCAGTTGTGATGCCCTAATAAATGTTTTGCCACATTGATCACACGTGAATGGCTTTTCTCCAGTGTGGATCCTCATGTGTCGTTTAAAGTTTGATGAATTTATGAATCTCTTTCCACACTGATCACATGTGAACGGCTTCTCTCCAGTATGAACTCTCAAGTGAAACACAAGACTTCGTCTGTATGGGAAACTCTTTCCACATTGATCACATGCATACGGTCTCTCTCCAGTATGAATTCTCATGTGAATCTTAAGACTTTGTTTGTATGGGAAACTCTTTCCACATTGATCACATGCATGTGGCTTTTCTCCCGTGTGGATTCTCATGTGAATCTGAAGAGCGTTTTTGTATGTGAAACTCGTTCCACACTGAGCGCAGGTGAAAGATTTCTCAGGTCTTCTTTTCTTAAAAAAAATATTTTTAGTTTTCGAGTGACTCAGAGGTTTTTCTTCAGGTTTGACATGATGTTTCTCCTCCACTTCACTCAGTTCTTCACTCTTCTTGTTCTCTTCCATCGGGTCTGAAAAGAAAGAAAAAAAAGTTTACGTAAACCAAAATGATTCAAAAACAGGAATCTGAATCGAAAGGTCAGAAAAGTGAGTCCTGATGTAAAATCATTTTGATGCAATTTTATAAATTATTTATGTGTCTGAAACTTTCCTGTACATTGATCTTCCAGTTATTATTTTTTAAAACATTATAGGCTCATGTAGTGTAGTGTTTCTGTAGTGAGAACTATTAAATATATTTAATTAATGACAATTATCTAATGCAATATTAACAAAAAGCAAACAAAAAATGCTACAATTTTGACGCCAACTTTTAAATTGATATTAAAGTTTGTGTGAACCAGAAGTTGCTGCCGACTTTACTTCAGCGTAGTGACGTATTTCCAGCAGAAACGGAATATTGAATAGAGGGCAGGGCTTTATTTTTGCGCTCCTCCTCTCTGTCTCTCACTCATAGAAACCTAACGGTTAGAGCGGTGTGTTTAAGGATATTCTGCCCAAGCCGTCAAATTGACGTTATCAGAAAAGGAATGACCATTCCAGAGCGGAAGTGAATGTTCAGATTTTGATTAAAGATTACCAAGACAAACTATTTTTTTCAGCGGATTAACTTGCACGGATTAATTGTTAACATCAAGACTAGCAATGTGCGCTAGTAAAGTAAATAAAGTCAATTTTGATTTCATGCGGACTTTAAAGGACAGTCACGCCTCACATTTCATTCCACTGACAACCATTCATCATATCATGTGAAGACGTGTAGGGCTGAAATGATTAGTTGACATTGTCGACAAATATTTGGGCCCGAGAGTGTACAAATATTTTTGTTGTCGAGTAGTCGTTTGATCTCATGTGACCTAGTCTCGCGAAGCCAGACCTTCAGACTGACGGCTGAAGGTCTAGAATAGATGGCAACATTTATTGGCCAAGGCCTGCCCATGAGTAGGGCCCTATGATTTCTGCGATGCAGAAAACGCGGACGGAATCGCGGAATCCAGTCATAAAAACGGAATTTACAGTTTAACGCGGAATGTCACGGAATTTGTCAAAGTTTGGATGAATTAATCAAAAGTAGGTCATTACACTTAAATCAAATCGAGATATGGACTAGTATCTGTAAATATTAAGCCGCAAAAGTCGATTTAAATATGAATCCTGCATGTTCTGCGCGTCTCTGTGTGAATGGAGCAGACGCACGGTTTTGTTTACATACATTTACATTTACATTTATGCATTTAGCAGACGCTTTTATCCAAAGCGACTTACATTCAAGTTACAGGTTTTTTTTACATTTTTATCAGCTCTTGCTTTCCCTGGGAATCGAACCCATGATCTTAGCATTGCTAGCGCCATGCTCTACCATTTGAGCTACAGGAAAGCTACATACACAGCGCTCGCGATGATTTCAGCGTCTGCCTTCTCAATGAGGACATAAATACATGAACAATATCTCCAGAACTGCTCTGAGAGTCACTTCACGAGCATTTTACCATTTGATTTGAGTAAAACTAGCGTCATATCATATACACACAGAACTTTAAAGGTATTCACGGCAACCCGTCAAAATAAAATTTATAGGCTATAGGCTATATTACTATTATTTAGTAGAATGTATGTACTACTACTACTGTTGAAAAATAATAAAACTTTATTTTTTTTAAAGAAATAATCACAAAATATTTAAATTTTAATAATAAAGCCCCTTTATTTGCCAAAAATTTAAGTGTTTAATATTCAAATATTAATTAAATCAATGTTTTATGCCTTCATCTGATAACCAGTAAAATTTAAATACACAACACAGAATTTCTGAGCAGGAAAAAACATTTCATAAGGTTACTGTAAGAATAAATAAAAATTGTTTGTATGCATTCAAATAATTAGACATGCTAAAACACAGAATTTGGTAACAATAAAACAAGGTGAGAAAAAATAAAACATTAAATACGGCCCTAAACATGTCATTTTTGTTACACTTTTAATAAATGAATGTTAAATTGTATAAGTTTCATGATTTTAATTAATTAGATATGCTTTTTGATTAATACAATTTAATTTGACCATTAAAATGGAATCCAGAAAAATTTTAACGGAAAAAACAGAATTCTGAAAAAAATAAAACGGAATTTGGGAAAAAATAAAACGGATTTCATAGGGCCCTAGTATGAGGCCGTTTGACCGACATGTCAAACAACCAATCACAGTTCGTTTCATTCAGCGTCACGTTTCGGTGCGTGGAAATGTCACCACAATACCAGACCGTGTGAACTTTATATGCATTATATGCCGTGAACTTTAAATATTTCACATACTTTTGAAAATCCAGTGTTTAGTTGACCCTGATAAGCGTTTGTTGTTACATTTGTAAACATGACGGCTTTCTTCTTTCGTGAGGGGGTTTGGCGCCACGGCATCTTTGTTTCCAGGCGGAACGTTAAAGAACGCGACACACATGTCTCCTGGAAATCCTGTATAATTCAACCAATCCGATGACGACTTCGACACTCCTGAAGTGTTTCCAGATAAGTGTGCCATATGCATCAGACGTTTAGCCAACGGTCCGTGGGCGTGACGTCTGAGGCTGAGACTACATGTGACCTAATGTAAGGTCCTGTAATGTCGCGATGTGACCGCTATGGCGCTACAGTGTAATGCAGCCATCCCGAATGCTGTTCCAGTAGAAGAAAAGCATAGAGCAAATTATGAAGCAGTGCAAATGAATCCGAACTAGCAAGGTGTGGGAAAGTTTCACAAAACTTAAAACCAAGAATGCTGTTGTGTGCAATACATGCAAGACGGAACTTGCATTTCACAGGAGCACAACGTGCAGCATGTTGGAGCACTTAAAGATGAAACCTAAACGTGAGTGTGCTCCCGCTTGAGCTAATTAACTAACGTATTTTTTTTTATTAGAGAATGCAAACATAAATATAGGTTCAAGCAGTTAAGGCATTTAAGCACATAAGGAAAAATATTTTTTGTTAACATGGCTGTAACCCCCTAAATCAATGATTAAAAATAGCATTTTGGGCAAATGCAGGCAATTTACCAAAGAAATATTATGATTTTTAACAGTTATGACTGTTGTAGCGCCACCTGTGGTCCGATCTCCATGAAACTTTGCATGCTTGTTAAGAGTCATCAGTTACATGTGTTCATCAAGTTTCATAAAGTTTTGAGATTTTGTTTAGGTTTTATAGGCTTTTGGGTATATTTGGCCAAGCCCCTTTAATAAATGACCCCGTTATTGCTAACCAAAGGACAAAATTCAATTTTTTTTATAATTATTGATCTAGAGAGTCCAGAGAATATTACTGCAGTGGTTTGATCGAGATTGAGTGAAAAACCTAGGACTAGTTCGCAAAAGCAGGTTTTTAACATATTTGTGAAAATTTAATTAACGATTTGTTGCACAGCATTACTCCCAGAGGCAAAGTTGTTCAGAATGAGAAGATCTGTCATATAATATGAAGATCGTGTGTTTGTGTGAATATATGAACATGTTCTACAATTTGAGGTCTTTTTATACAGAAATATTGTGTTTTTGAGACCTTTTTAACTGTTATAGCACCACCTATGATCCGATCTCTATGAAACGTTGTATGCTTGTTAAGAGTCGTCTGACACATGTTTTTACCAACTTTCGTAAAGTTTCGAGTTTTTTTGTTTAGGTTTTATAGGCTTTTGTGTATTTGTGGCCATGCCCCCTTTTTAAATGAGCCAATTATAGCTAACCTAGTCCAGAGATTATTACTGCAGTGGTTTGATCAAGATTGAGCGAAACACCTAGGACTAGTTCGCAAAAGTAAGTTTATAACATATTTGTGAATATTTAATGAACGATTTGATTTGACAGCAATGTTTCTTGAGGCAAAGTTGCTCATTATGAGGAGATCTATCAAATGACATATATATTGAGCTGATATGTTAAACGCCACATGATTACAGAGCCATAAAACTTGTTAGCGCCAACTAGTGGCCGATTTCTTTCAAAATTCTTACAGACCTTTAGGGCCATGAGTCGAACATGCCCACCGAGTTTCGTTCCAATCGACCTCAGTTAACCTCATCAAATACAGGTGCATCTCAATAAATTAGAATGTCGTGGAAAAGTTAATTTATTTCAGTAATTCAACTCAAATTGTGAAACTCGTTTATTAAATAAATTCAATGCACACAGACTGAAGTAGTTTAAGTCTTTGTTTTTTTTAATTGTGATGATTTAGGCTCACATTTAACAAAAACCCACCAATCTCAACAAATTAGAATACTTCATAAGACCAATAAAAAAAACATTTTTAGTGAATTGTTGGCCTTCTGGAAAATATGTTCATTTACTGTATATGTACTCAATACTTGGTAGGGGCTCCTTTTGCTTTAATTACTGCCTCAATTCGGCGTGGCATGGAGGTGATCAGTTTGTGGCACTGCTGAGGTGGTATGGAAGCCCAGGTTTCTTTGACAGAGGCCTTCAGCTCATCTGCATTTTTTGGTATCTTGTTTCTCATTTTCCTCTTGACAATACCCCATAGATTCTCTATGGGGTTCAGGTCTGGTGAGTTTGCTGGCCAGTCAAGCACACCAACACCATGGTCATTTAACCAACTTTTGGTGCTTTTGGCAGTGTGGGCAGGTGCCAAATCCTGCTTGAAAATGAAATCGGCATCTTTAAAAAGCTGGTCAGCAGAAGGAAGCATGAAGTGCTCCAAAATTTATTTGTAAACGGGTGCAGTGACGTTGGTTTTCAAAAAACACAATGGACCAACACCAGCAGATGACATTGCACCCCAAATCATCACAGACTGTGGAAACTTAACACTGGACTTCATGCAACTTGGTCTATGAGCTTCTCCACCCTTCCTCCAGACTCTAGGACCTTGGTTTCCAAATGAAATACAAAACTTGCTCTCATCTGAAAAGAGGACTTTGGACCACTGGGCAACAGTCCAGTTCTTCTTCTCCTTAGCCCAGGTAAGACGCCTCTGACGTTGTCTGTGGGTCAGGAGTGGCTTAACAAGAGGAATACGACAACTGTAGCCAAATTCCTTGACACGTCTGTATGTGGCGGCTCTTGATGCCTTGACCCCAGCCTCAGTCCATTCCTTGTGAAGTTCACCCAAATTCTTGAAACTATTTTGCTTGACAATCCTTATAAGGCTGCGGTTCTCTCGGTTGGTTGTGCATCTTTTTCTTCCACACTTTTTCCTTCCACTCAACTTTCTGTTAACATGCTTGGATACAGCACTCTGTGAACAGCCAGCTTCTTTGGCAATGAATGTTTGTGGCTTACCCTCCTTGTGAAGGGTGTCAATGATTGTCTTCTGGACAACTGTCAGATCAGCAGTCTTCCCCATGATTGTGTAGCCCAGTGAACCAAGCTGAGAGACCATTTTGAAGGCTCAGGAAACCTTTGCAGGTTTTGAGCTGATCAGCTGATTGGCATGTCACCATATTCTAATTTGTTGAGATAGTGAATTGGTGGGTTTTTGTTAAATGTGAGCCTAAATCATCACAATTAAAAGAACCAAAGACTTAAACTACTTCAGTCTGTGTGCATTGAATTTATTTAATACGCGAGTTTCACAATTTGAGTTCAATTACTGAAATAAATGAACTTTTCCACGACATTCTAATTTATTGAGATGCACCTTTAGGTGCTTAAACTTCATTGGCCAATGGCAGCCATGTTTTTTGAGATATGCGAATGTCCTCATAGACACTCATGCCCTTTGGACCAAGACACTGCATACCAATTTTCAAGTTGATCGGACCAACGGTTGCCTAGTTATAGCCGTTTTTATGTTTTTTTTTTCAGTCTTATAGCGCCACCAAGTGGTAGAGCTGCGCAATATTTTTTTTTTTGACCAAAGATTGAGCTTGTACACATGTATACTGAGTTTGGTGAAGATATCTCATTCCGTTCAAGAGTTATGCTTCAATTAACATTTGGCTAACGTTGGCATAATGCTTTTTGATGTACTGTTTCGTGCGAAAATCTAAATTTCAACTTTTTTTTGATAGTTTTTGATATTCAGTGTCCAGAGAATATTTCTGCAGTGGTTTGGTTCCGATCGGGCGAATAACTTGGGACTAGTTTGCAAAAGTAGGTCTCGGATATAGGTCAATTTTGCGGAAAAACAGTGCATCGTAGAGAAAATCTGGTGCATACACATTTGTTTGGCCTGACCCAAGGATTGCAACGATGTAAAGTGTTTGAGTCTACGACAAACGGTGTACGAGCTACGGCCAAAAATGTCTGACATTTTAGTTTTTTGCACTGTAGCGCTCCCTATTGGCCGATTGGGCTAAGACTTTGATAGGTTCTCCCCAAATTGAGCTCTACGATCTGGCCAAGTTTCAAGTCTCTAGGCCTTACGGTTTGGTCTGCACGATCAGTTTTACGGCGGAAGAATAATAATAATAATAAAAATCGTAAAAATTACAAGAGGGTTTCAGCACTACGTGCTTGAACCCCTAATTACAACAATAATATATTTACAGTAATGTGAGGACTCGGTTTGCATAACAGTGTTTCCTCTAGGATTTTTTCCAGCTGTGGTGGCAGGACTAAACGCCATATCTGAAGTCCCGTAATTACGAGATACCAACTTGTAAAAAGCGTTCACGTCCTCGTAGAACTCGTAATTACAACTTGTGAACTGGGAGTTTTCTGAGAGCTAAGACTTGTACCACGTGACCGCTGTACCACCTGACCACCGCAGGCTCTGTTTAGCCATTGATAGTGTTGCCATAGAAAAGCATTATTCCGAATCCGAGGATGTGAACAGCTCCAAGTAGAATGTCACGTGTTGTCATCTCAAAATTACAGTAATTACAATATGGCGTGAAAGCAGCATATTTCCCATGGACCACGCCCCCTCCCCACCTGAGAATCACGTGCACTCACACTCAGAATTGAATTTAACTAAAAACGACAAGTAAATAGTAAGTAATAAAATAACGACAAGTAAATAGTAAGTAATAAAATAAAAACAAATAAATAAATGACATATAGCACAAACATAATGACAATAGTACAAACAAAAACAATAACAAGATACAAATGAAATTAACAGCACTTTAATTTTTTCAGTTAGGTCTAACTATAATATATAGGTACTGAATTTACATTTACATTTAGTCATTTTGCAGATGCTTTTAACCAAAGCGACTTACACTTGGGAATACATAAAGCGATTCATCTTAAAGAGGCAAACAGACAGAGGAAGTGCTCATAATACCAAGTCTCAGGCATTGTTCAAATAAGTACAAGCTAGCAAGGGAAGGAATAAATAAGACAAAGGTTGTTTTTTTCCCCCTTTGAATTACTACAGAAACTGAAAAATCGATTCAACTTTAAAATAACACTGGACAGTCTTCACTGTATAAATAGACCGTAATGACAGAAAGCAGCAGGTTTATTTAGGCTGCTGTCTGTTTAAGACCTCATGCAAGGATCTAATATACTGCACTTACTATTCTTTTTAGGAGCACTTGTCCTCCTAATTTAAAAATTTAGGAGCACCTTCTGATCAACAATTATAATTTCTGATAAAAAGTAGCCAAAGTGCTTCACAGGGTCATTTTTTTACCTTTGTAAAAAAATATATATTTATAAGCTTTTTAAAATTTCTAAATAAAACAATATAATAAGAAGTAGAAAAAGAATAATAAGTTACCAATCATTTGAATTTAGTATTAATAAAAAATGAATTTGTACTACAGAGGTGGCACAGAAGAACACAAAGGTGGCTTGTAGGTACATTTTCAGATGTTCAATGTAGTGTTGTCAAAAGACCCGGTACTTCGGTACCAAGTTGGTACTAAAAAAATTAAAACGTCACGGTACTAGCTTTTTTCAAGTTCCGGTGGTACCGAGTACCCGGTCAACCCGGTTCTTGACCCGTACAGCTCTATGATTTCCGCGATGCAGAAAACGCGGACGGAATCCCGGAATCCAGTTATAAAAACGGAATTTACATTTTAGCACGGAATGTCACGGAATTTGTCAAAGTTTAGATGAATTAATCAAAAGTAGGTCATTAAACTTAAATCAAATCACGACATGGACTAGTATCTGTAAATATTAAGCCGCAAACATCGATTCAAATATGAATCCCACATGTTCTGCGAGTCTCTGTGTGAATGAATGAATGGTAGAGACGCGCAGGTTTTTTTACTACATACACTGAAGCGCGCGTGACGCTCGCAGTGATTTCAGCATCTACCGTCTCAGTGAGGACATAAATTCACTTCACAAGCATTTTACCGTTTCATTTGAGTAAAACCAGCGTCATATCATAGCTACACACATACACACGGAAATGTAAAGGTATTCACGGCAACCCGTCAAAATAAATGTTCGTTTTTACTTAAAAGACATTGTGCCAGAAATATATTACTATTATTTAGTAGAATGTATGTGATACTATTACTACTGTTGAAAAAATTAATACATCTTTATTTTGATAGAAATAATCACACAATATTTCTTCCATATTGGAATTTTAACAGTAAATCCCCTTTATTTACCAAAAAATAAAATGTTTTTAAATTTCATTAATTAAAAGACAAATTAAATTTGGGTGAAATTTGTTTACTGTTTTTCATACTTTATTACTTGCGAAAAAACTTGAAACAATTTGAAATAAATATAAACAATGGCATTGATATTTTTACATTTTATTTTTGTTTGACTTTATTAATAAAAATAGTATGTTTTTAATTAGCATGTTTTTGTGTTTTGCTTTGGTACCGAAATTGGTACCGAGAACCGTGGATTTTCACTGGTATCGGTACCGATTACTGAAATTTTGGTACCGTGACAACACTAGTTCAATGAGGCTTAGAGGTGGCATGAGTGCAATTAAATTCATAAATTCATGTTGAGATTAATGTTTTAAATATAACATTTTATAGAAATATTGAAATTAAATATTGAATATAGAAATATTAAATGATTTAAATGACTGAAATTATACTTTAAAAATTAAACTAAAACTGCCAGCAGGTGACAGCAAGTCACTGATTTTATCACTGAGTCATTCATTCAATTGATTCATTCAAACGGCTGATTCATTCATGAATGAAGCAAGTGACTGTCTTTAAATGGCTAATTGAAACATTGAGTCATTTGATTTGTTTATAAACGCACTTAAATTCATAAAAGAAACACCGCTTTGTTTGCTTGGAGATGCGTAGCGGCTCAGCCAGGATTTTGGTTGAATCTATTTTTGTTGATGAAACAGAGCAGAATCAGGCAGTAGTGTTATAGTCAGACAACGTAAGTCACTTAATATTAACTTCTTGCTTATTGAACTGTTGTATTAAATCAATATAACATATGCAAACTCCCTTAATAATGATTAAAAGCTGTCACAGAATACGGTCTATGATGTCACTGAGATGCTGCAGCCGTGGCGGGGATGATTTTTGGTGTGGCGGCCCGCCACGGCAGAATACATGTAGCGGAAACACTGCATAAAATAAAGCTTGATCATGTCAGTTACTTTTTCATACTGTTAATTAAATGTCTCATTTGTAGTGTAAAAAAATATTGTAATTTTATGCTTGTAATAATTGTTTGCAGATTAATATTTTACCATTCTATGTGTCCTGAAGTAAATGCCCCTTAAAGCCTCTAAGGCCCTGTGTCCACCAAAGCATTTTTTCCTGAGGCTAGCATATTTTTTCAATTGTATTCAATGGGAGTGCCGTGTTTTTTTAAAACAGCTGAAGCATGCCATGCGCTGAGCGTCTTTTTCACGCTGAGCACTTTTTTTTTTTCCGGCACCGAGAGTTGAAGAATGTTCAGCTTTGGATAAAACGCAGTCAGCCGTCCAATCAGAATAGAGGAGGGCAAATATACTACTTCTTGAACTGGCTTCCATCCAACTTCAGTTCTTGGACCAAAGAATGGTACTAATCAAGATGTTTTCGAGATGCCCTCAAAATCTCATGAACCCACACAGACCGGAGTCTCAACGCTCACAGCTGAGCGCCTGGTGTTTTCAGCTGGCTAAAAATGCTTTGGTCGACACGGGGCCTTAATGCTGCTGCCAAGAGCTTTGTTACATTCCAACATAGATTTTTTTTTTGTCTGTAATGCAGCTGATTAATATATTTGTATTTATTTTTTTCTGTTGAAAGTGAACAAAATAATTAAACTATGCTTAAAGAGAATTTGTGTGTGATTTTTGTGAGTTGGCAGAATCAGAAAACTTAAAGAAAATGACCTGTTTAGTAGGGTTCTGACGGTGAGGAAATTTTCCCACCGGTTAATCGACGTGTGACAACACCGGTAATCACCGTGGTGGGGGGGTCGTTTGAGTTTTCCCTCTTTCCCTCACTTTCCTCTGCTTTTAAATAGCTTGTAAAAGCACCTTGCACATTTTACTTTCAGTTTTAAATTTGCGGCAATTCGACATCAAACAGTTGTTTGTTTTTAGTTCGCTCGAGTTTTCCCTCTTTCCCTCACTTTCCTCTGCTTTTAAATAGCTTGTAAAAGCACTGTGCGCATTTTACTTTGTTTTAAATTAGCGGCAATTCGGTATCAATTGAATTGAATTCAAGCAACAACAAAATACAACGTAGATATAACTTTTATTAACAAAACAAATAAAAATACACCATGCAATAGGCCTATGCCTAATATAAAATAACAAATAACTTGCAAATTTTAAATAGGTATACAAGCCTGAAAATCAGTAAAGACTGAGAAACAAATAATTATAAAACGTAGAACGTTTATTAGCAAAACAATTAAGAAAGTTTGGAGGCTCGGACTGCATACAACTTTATGTAAAATAATGGGAAAAAATTACACAGTTTAGATAAAATAAAAATCAGCAAATATGTGGAACCAAATAAATGTGAAACGAATGTTAAAAAAACTTCCAATATCACCATCTATGCCATAGATAAATGGCAGTTCAACAGGCTTTTCAAAATCCAAAATATTTTTAAAACAGGTGCTTTTACATTTGGTTTTGAAACTCTTCTGCCATCGTCTTGTCTGTCTCACCTCACTCATCTTGTCAGTCAGCTCGACTCACTCTCCTCACGTGATAAATTAAATCTGATCTGTGATGCGCGACTGTCGTTCGTTCGGTGTGCTGCATCGAGCAGCCGCGTTCAGTTTTAATTGTAGTGTCTGTTCTCTAACTGAATTAAATTATTTTTATTACTACAAAAAAAAATGATGGTGAGGGACGGTGCCGCGGTGGGCAAGTTGCAACCGGTGTTGTGGCTTAACACCGGTATAACCGCCAACACCATCTATCGCAGCAAGCCTACTGTTTAGTTGGCTCAAAGTTCATTAAAACAACTATTTAAAAAGCAGAAGCGATTTTCTTGTTATATTTATTAGTTGAATATGTATAACTCAACGTTTTAACTAATTGCAAAAGCTGAACAATCATTCAAAACTTACTGATTTGTGGTTGGAATAATTCACAATTAGTCGATTAATCGCTAGATTATTATCAAAATAATCGTTTGTTGCAGCCCTAAAGACGTGCGACCAAAAGAAGGTCGATAAGTCACGGTGTGACCTCTTAGCTGAATTAAAAGGTGGCAAACTTTTGCAGTCCAGTGGAGTAGATTGTTGTCATGAATCTGTCATCCATGTCATTCCTCCCACTCACCACCAGAGGTCTCCATAACCATTCAAACTATTCAATACTGGACTCCATTTCCCATAAACCCTCTGCTTAGGATCTAATCACTTACACACCTGTTTCTAATCAGTCAGACTATTTACATGGTACTACTCGGCTCGATACGGCTCGGCAAGACTCGACTCTGTTTGCGTTTCCACTAGGGGTGGGAGAAAAAAAAAATCGATCCATCAAGGCATCGCGATTCTCTCTCCAACGATTCTGGATCGATTCTGAGAATTTCAGAATATGGTGTTTCACTCCGTCTCGAATCGCGTTCGCGGAAGGCGCTCGAGAAACAGTATTTCTTTGCGGTACGCTTTCAAATCATTTTTTTTTTTCAAACAAGAGACTGTACGACATTCACGTTACAAGATTTTTACATAGAGAGCGTGACAGCGCACCGCGTTAAAATAAATGATCATTCATGTTTTCACAACGGCTGGCCAAATTCTAAAACGAAACTAAAATTAAAACATCTTTGAGAGCAAGGGGGCCCCCTGGTGTTTCGGGGGCCCTATACAGCCTGCGTATTCTGCCTATAGGGAGGATCGGCTCTGCAGATGTGCGATGACGCTGAGTTTGCTTTAGAAACACCCGTATTCTGCTTGCTTCCAATTCCTCACACACATACACCTCTCGAACACTCCGTAAAATAATCTTTCATAAAGTTCGGAAAGGTTGAAGCGAATTACAAGGACATTTGCGGGCTTCATTGCACAGGATGCGCTGTGAGAGACGCGCGCTTTGTTTGACGTTACACTTGAAGTGTGCGGTCTCGCCCGTCAGTATTTTACCTTACAAATGCTCTACAAAGTCATCATTTATGTGGTTTGGAATGCAGTGGACTTATATATTTAAAATATGAACCTCACTAACAGAAGGCTGCTTTCAATTTCAAATGCTGACGCGTGCTTTGTTTGTGAAGACTGCTCGCGCATGCGGCTGTGCGCGACTCCGTGTTAGTGGTTTAATGTACTTGCTAATGGTTTTATGATGCAAAATTAATGTAAACACAGCCAGTTATGTCTTAAGGGATTAAACGGACAGGACAAACCACATTACTTCTAATATTTCAAAAGAGATCCATGCGTGAATGCAGCTTAATAGATATCCCGCTGTCTATGATGTCATAGTAAAAAACAACAGTAGGGGAGAGTGGGGACGGGTGCAACATGACTTATTTCTTCAATCAGGAATGAGCTACAGTGATTATAGCACACACACCCCCCCCCCCCCCACATCCTTCCTGGATGAAATCAGGCACATGTGACCATTCCTTTTACAAAAAAAAAATTTTCATGGTAAAAAAGTATTTTTTTAATAATCAGATTTTTTTGTCATACTAAGTTGTTTGCGTGAAGAATTGTAAAAACATATGATTTATATCTGTGTTTTCTTAGCTACTAATAGGCATAGCTAGCATGTGGCAAAGATTTTGAGTCAAGCTATTATACCAAGTTTTATCACGGCTGTCAAGTGTAGGGACAGTTGTTGTCCCTTACCACAACATTGATACACTTGGTTAGCTGCTAGTTGGTCAAACTAGTTCAAGACAGTCTTAAGTTAGTGACTATGTTCATGCAACTGGCCTTAGTTCAGTAACCTTTCACAGAAGTAGGCTATTATTACATTTTAGTGTCTTGATTCTTATTAAATTAATATTTTGAAGTTCAAATGTATTGTAATAATTAACCAAGACAAGGTTGTTACTTGATTTTTTTCTTCTTCCATTTACTATTCTTTGTTTTTATACAGCCAATTTAACTTATTAAAGACCATGTCTATGCACAAATAAAATAAAGAAACTGCAAAATGATATTTAAGAATGGTTTTAATTACATTTTAATGAATGCCCTGTTGTCGGGTCAGTTGCAACAATTGACTTTGTCTACTCAAGTATAAATTGTATGTATATAATCATATGTGCACGTGTTACAGCAATGTGGGTGAGTAGCCGACTGATGTGGCTTTATTGTATTAAAATTATGGCTTTCTAATGCAAACAGTCTCTGAAAAACTAAAGGAAATGCAAAAAGTGTTGCAACCATCCCCACTCTCCCCTATAGGCCTACAGTGCCCTCCACTAATATTGGCACCCTTGATAAATATGAGCAAAGGCAGCTGTGAAAATAAATCTGCATTGTTTATCCTTTTGATCTTTCCTTCAAAAAACTTACAAAATTCTAACCTATCATTGAAGTAAAACAATTGAAAGTGGGGAGAAAATCTCATGATGAAATAAATGTTTTTCTCCAATGGATGTTGGCCACAATTATTGGCACCCCTAGAAATTCTTGTGAGTAAAATATCTCTGAAGTATATTCCATTCATATTTAAATGTTTTAGCACACCAGGGTGACTAGGAGCATGAAATTGTCCAGCCATGACTTCCTGTTCCACAGGATTATAAATATGAGGAACACAAAGACCAAATTCCCTTAATCATCCATCACAATGAGAAAAAACAAAGAAAATATTTCTGATGTGCAGCAAAAGATAATTGAGCTTCACAAATTAGTGAAGTGGCTTTAAGAAAAGAGCTAGAGCAGTGAAAAATCCCAATTCACCATCAGGGCAAACTCCAGCATATTCAGTTATCAGACATGACTTGAACTTCAAATGGGACTGGCTTCTATGATCAGATAAAAATAAAAAATGAGCTTTTTAGCAGCTAACACTCAAGATGGGTTTGATGAACACAGGGATAAAAAAGTACCCCATGTGTACAATGAAATATACTGCTGTATTTTTTATGTTGTGGGCCTATATTTCTGCTGGAGGTCCTGAACATCTTGTTTAGACACATGGCATCATTAAATTCTATTAAATTCCAACATATAAAAAATCAATAAGTGACGGACCCTGCTAGAAATCTTATAATGGGCCATGTTTGGATCTTCCAACCGTACAATAATCCAAACACAAACCTCAAAAACAACACAAAAATGGGTCACTGAGCACAAAACCAAGCTTCTGCTATGGCCATTCCCGTCCTCTGACCTGAACCCTGTAGAAAACGAGTGAGGTGAACTGAAGAGAAGTACTACTAACATGGAGCTGTGAATCTGAAGGATCTGGAGAGATTCTGTATGAAGGAATGGTCTCTGATCTCTTATCAGGTGTTCTCCAAACTCTTCAGGCATTATAGGAGAAAACTCAGAGCTGTTACTCTGGGAAAACGACATTGCAATAATTGGGTGCCAATAATTGTGGCCAACATGAACTAGAGAACGTATTTCTTACACAATGAGATTTCCCCCCATTTTCAATTGTTTTACTTCAATGATAGGTTGGAATTTTTGGAATGAAAGATAAAAAGGATAAACAATGCAGATTTATTTTCACAGCCGCCTTTGCTCATATTTATCAAGGGTGCCAATATTAGTGGAGGGCACTGTAGATGAAGAAAAATCACTCACAGTTCTTGAATGGAAAACGTTCAGATAATCTTAAATACTGAAAGCACTCTTTGTTTGTAATTTGTATGTTTCTATGCTCCTCTTTATTATTTGCAACTAGCTTGAATGTTTTTTTTTTTGTTATCAACAGTTTTTTTTTTTTTTTTTTTCACAAAACACAACATAACATCCAAAATACAACAAAACAACAGGCACACACTCAACATCCCAAGGTCCAATCAAAAGGGAGGGAGAGAGGGAAGGACAACAAAAACACAAAAGTCACTCCTTTATACAATCACGTATATCCATCAAAAAACACTGCCAAGCATCAATGGTCGAGGGCCTGGCCCCACCAACTCGCGCCGTTGTACATTCACAAGTCACTATTTGCAGGAGGCTACGGATCCAATATGTTTTTCTACACATGTGGTGTAAACCAGTTCTGTATTATTGTCTTCTTCACAGCTGTAAAACCAGCAAACAACATTCTCTTTTGCATCGAACTAATACAGAGACCAGAATCATCATTAAGAAGACACAAACTTGGGTTAACAGACCAATCAATTCGCAGTAATGCTGACAAAACCAGGTTTACATGTGTCCATAGACTGATGACGACAGGACATTCCCAAAACATATGCAGAAAAGTGCCTGATGATGTAGTGTTACATATATGGCCAGAGGTGGAAAGAGTACGAAAATATTTTACTCAAGTAAAAGTACCATTACATTCATGAAATTTTACTTAAGTACAAGTAAAAGTACCAGTCTAAAAATCTACTCAAGTAAAAGTAAAAAGTAGCTCATTTAAAATTTACTCAGAGTAAAAATTACTTAGGTTACTTTTTAACAGTGGGAGGGAGGCAAAATGGGATAGTTCCTCAGTTCCTGGAGGGCCACAGCCCTGCAAGTTTAGATATAACCCTAATTAAACACATCTGATCCAGCTAATCTAATCATTTAGGCTTATTTGAAAACTACATGGTATGTGTGTTGGAGCAGGGTTGGAACTAAACTCTGCAGGGCTGCGGTCCTCCTGGAACTGAGTTTGACACCCCTGGGATAGGCCTATAAATCTCAAACTAGTTGTTTTTAATTAAAGGAATCAGTTATTTAGAATAATAAGACAGTTGGGCTGTTACCAGGCAAATTAAATCAATATCAACAAAATTCATCTTTGAACTTTGAAACATAAGCTTCATCTGAAGTGGCATTTAGATGTATTTACACACTGTTTAATGCAGGACATGAATGCATTTAACCTGCAGTTACAAATGCAGAAATAATGTTTTGATATATAAGACATAAAATGTTGAATACTCATTTGAAATTATATTAAAAAAAAATCACAAGATACTTTAAATGTGAAATTAAAACTGCCAGTATGTGTCACCAAGTCACTGTTATAATTGAGTCATTGCGACTGAACCGAATCATTTAAACAGTTGATTCAATCAGGCAGGGCCGGTTCTAGACATTAGGAGGGCCCTAGGCAAAATTCATGTTGGAGGCCCCCCACCCCCCAATAAAAAGCCCTTGAAACAAATATTATTCCTAACCTTTAAACAACATTTAATTTGGAATATTTTTACTTATACAGTACAAAAAATTGGAAACATTACTATTGTAAATGTTTTTTAAAAGAAGTCTGTTATGCTCACCAAGCCTATTTGATCAAAAATACAGAAAAAACAATAATATTGTGAAATATTATTAAAATTTAAAATAATGTTAAATTTAAAATAAAATTTAACCTTTCTTAGGTTCTTCCCTTGATTTTTCCTTGGTGCTAAAGTCAGCTCCTCTCTCATTTCAATAGAACTTCTTGGCGGTGTTACACACATCATTCTTCTAGATTTTTCAGGACTGTTTGGAACAGCAGCAGCCATTGTAACAGGAGACTGTAATGTCTTCTCCGGTTAACCATGTGGCCGGATACCAAATTTTGAATGTAGGTAGGGTCTGTAGGTGTGAAAAAACCAAGGATGTGGTGCCTTCAGTAGTCATAAACATTGGATGCTTTGATACATTCAGTGAGATTATTATCTCTTAAACAATCTTTTGTTTTTCTTGTGAACAAGGCATTAAAATGATCGTGCTGGTAAATGCACCCTTTTTAATAGAATTATTTTAATTTAATAATGTACAAATCAGCCAAGAACTCACATTCACATCTCCTGTAAAATGTTAATGTGTCAATTGTATTATTATTAATCTTAAATGATTCCGAGTGCTACATGGATATTTCAAGATCAAATATTTTCAAAGATCCTTGTGCTGCATTCTATATTCACACACATTACCCCAAGATTTTGTTAAATACTTTATTTAATCAAACAACTTCACATAATTATTGACGAATATGAACAAAGAGAAGCCAAGAACACAAAGAGCTAACATTACAGCAGTACTGTTTGCAAAAAAAAACAAGACACTCACACACAACTTTTACAATCACACATGACAATACAATACGAAATTGTGATGTTAAAAATTAAACCGTGGTTCAGAACAACACAAACAAATCATAGAAAGATAAAAACACAATGATTTTCATACTGCTACAACTAAGTCTCAAGCTAATTTTTTTGGTCTGGTTTCAGAGTCGGCCTACTACAGTGGAAAACTTTGTGATTTATACAGGACGTGTCTTCAAGTAATGAGGTGTTAAACCTGTGGAACAGTAACAAACAATATTCAACATAAACTAGAATCCAAAACTCTAATGTAACTGTGAGCTTGTTTTGCATTCTGTAGATCAGGGGTCATCAAACTTGATCCTGGAGGGCCGGTGTCCTGCAGAGTTTAGCTCCAACTTGCCTCAACACACCTGCATGGAAGTTTCAAGTATACCTGTTAAGACCTTGATTAGCTGCTTCAGGTGTGTTTGATTAGGGTTGGAGCTAAACTCTGCAGGACACCGGACCTCCAGGACCGAACTTGGTGACCCCTGCTGTAGATTATCTCAGTAATGAAATCTCAGTTGACTTTCATTTTCAGGCTAACAGCTGAAATGCGGACTTTTGCTAAACCTATTTCAAAGTCAAAGTCAAAGTCAAAGTCAGCTTTATTGTCAATTCTGCCACATGTACCGTACATACATACAGAGAATTGAAATTGCGTTACTCTCTTACTCCCTGGTGCATACAGATAACACAAAACACAAACAGTAGAACGCACAAATACAGATAAGTACAAATCAATATACATACACAAAATGCAACTATTACAATATACAAATAAGGACATGTAGGAAAAAAGTAAAACATTAAATAAAGAAAATAAAAATAATATAAAAAATGTAAAAAAAGGATAAAGTGGCATATGGCACATGGCAGATAGTGCAAATCAGTGAAATAAACAAACAAACAGTGTAGAATATAAATGTAGTGCAAATAGCTTATTTTGACTATTTAAAGTGACAAGTGACCAGTGTTTGTCTCAGTGTGAGTGTGAGTGTGAGTGTGTGTGGTGGTGGTGGGGTGGGGGACCGAGTTCAGTGATTCGTGGGGTAAGAGAGGGGAGGGGGGGCAAGGACGGGAGGGAGTTCAGCTTCCTGACAGCCTGGGGGATGAAGCTGTCTTTCAGTCTGTTAGTCCTGGCTTGGAGACTCCTCAGTCTCCTCCCTGATGGTAGCAGACTGAGGAAGTTGTGTGTCGGGTGGGTGGGATCACCTGCAATGCTGAGGGCTTTGCGGGTGAGACGGGTGTTGTAAATGTCCTGGAGGGAGGGGAGAGAGACACCAACGATCTTCTCAGCTGCTCTCACTATCCGTTGAAGGGACTTGCGGCAGGACGCGTTGCAGGCGCCATACCACACAGTGATGCAGCTAGTCAGAATGCTCTCGATGGTGCCTCTGTAGAAGGTGCACATGATGGGGGCCGGGGCTCTGGCTCTTCTTAGTTTGCGGAGGAAGTAGAGACGCTGTTGTGCTTTCTTGGCTAGTGCTACAGTGTTGTTGGTCCAGGAGAGGTCCTCTGTGATGTGTACACCCAGGAACTTGGTGCTGCTCACTCGCTCCACGGTCGCACCATTGATGGTCAGAGGAGCATGCTGAGTGTGCACTCTCCTGAAGTCAACGACAATCTCCTTCGTCTTCTCCACATTCAGAGAGAGATTGTTGTCACTTTATTTTCAGTCCTTTAGGTTTGGTGAAATATATGTTATACAATTCAACAACAGGCATGACAACTTTGTAAACACTTAACAACTAATATTTAAGTGAAATACATGTTTAGATATTTAGAAGGGAAAAAAGATATGCTACAATATTTCAAGGGACTGTGCTGTTGAATACAGTAACTTCATGCTGCATTGTTTAAATAAAAGTGGATCAATTCTGAAGACAATCATGACAACACACAGCCGCTGTTTCCCCAGGATCAAACCTTTTGGTCAGATGAATACTTAAAACATGTGTCTGTGTGCTGGTGCAGACCATCTAAAACGGTCAAAAATCATGCACCTTTCAATGAATTAACTACATGACATCTGTGATTTATTTATTAAAGTCATGTTTAGAGACGTGTGCAAAGAAAATAGTGTTTCCACACTATCTTCAACTTGTAATGTGCAACTTTGTGTTCTAAATTAAATAGATGTACATGTAACAGAGAAACAGTAAGATCGAGGGGCTTGTGTCTCGTGGCCGCTTTGTAGACAGACCAGAAAAAGCTCTACAGTACGTCACAATCTCAGCTTAAACAATCCCTTGTAGAAGGACTATCATTTTATTATCTTATAATGTTTTCCTGCAAACACTCGCGACATGATTGACCAGATTCTGAGAATAGTCTTCATCTAAAAAACAATGAAATGTATAGAGTGGTATCAGCTAGTGGGCATGCCATCAAAAGCAACATTAAAACTTTAACAATATATTTAGAAGAGAGGATTTCAGTATTAGGTTTTTGTTATACTGATACATATTTCTGTTGTGCAAACATATTTCCTGTATAAACGACTATGTCTATAACCTTTTCAAAGGGAATGTAGTATAATGCTATGGTTCTTAATTGTGGTCACATTACCTACACTTTAATCTCAAGCGGAAATTGAAAGAAACGAGTACGACGAATAAAATGCGCACATCGTCATCAGCTATCTGAAGAAGCGCTCTAGATGTAGTGGCGTAAGAAAAAAGTAATTTAAAACAACATTTACAAAAATATACCCAGATGATCATGAGTGGGTTTTCTATATTCATATGATAATTTTCTTAGTGTCTTGGACTCTTGAGTTACATAGGGAGCACAAAAAAAATCCTTGATATTTTGTGTCTGTAGCCTTTTCAAGACTGTGTACAACCTCAAACTTTACTGAATGTGTAGCTTTGACCACAATGGTTAGATATGTTTCAGTTGTAAGTGTAAAACAGCACGCCTTAATTTTCATGTCTAAACTTAATGGGGTCTCACATCAAATAGATAGATAATTGTCCTAAAAAAGAAATGAAAGTGAATGTGACATACGGCCAAGTATGGTGACCCATACTCGGGATTCGTGCTCTGCATTTAACCCATCCAAAGTGCACACACACACAGCAGTGAACACACACACACACCGTGAACATTACCTTTGGATTACGAGTCCGACTGTCTAACCATTAGGCCCTGACTCCCCCAAAACATTACTTCCCATACCGGGAGTTGAACCCGGGCCGCCTGGGTGAAAACCAGGAATCCTAACCGCTAGACCATATGGGACCATATGTTCCTAAATGCTAGACCATACCGACTTAAGCCGGGCTCACACTGTGCGATTTTTTAAAAGTCCTTTAGGATTGTACTTGTCAGACTGTATGAACATGATGATCATGTCACACTATGGGATCTCAGTTGTCATTAATGTCAGACTGTACGACAGTCAAGACGAGTTAAAAACAGGTGCGCGCAAGAAAACTTGTCCGGACACGTCCAGTGACTGCGAACTGCATTACACGCGGGACCGAACTGTTGGCTATCATGAAAAGTATATGAACGGCGGCAATACCGGCGTATTTGATAAATATGAGCAAAGGTGGCTGTGAAAATAAATCTGCATTGTTTATCCTTTTTATCTTTCATTCAAAAAATTCACAAAATTTCAACCTATCATTGAAGTAAAACAATTGAAAGTGGGGAGAAAATCTCATTGTGAAATAAATGCTTTCACTATTTCATGTTGGCCACAATTATTGGCACCCAATTATTGCAATGTCCTTTTCCCAGGGTAACAGCTCTGAGTTTTCTCCTATAATGCCTGATGAGGTTAGAGAACACCTGACAAGAGATCAGAGACCATTTCTTCATACAGAATCTCTCCAGATCCTTCAGATTCACAGCTCCATGACGGTGCTTCTTCTCTTCAGTTCACCTCACTCATTTTCTATAGGGTTCAGGTCAGAGGACAGAGACAGCCATGGTAAAATATTCATTTTGTGCTCAGTGACCCATTTTTGTGTTTATTTTGATGTTTGTTTTGGATTGTTGTCCTGGTGGAAGATCCAAACACGGCCCATTTTAAGATTTCTAACAGTCAGTCACTTATTGATTTTTTATCTGTTGGTATTTGATAGAATCCATGATGCCATGTGTCTAAACAAGATGTTCAGGACCTCTGGCAGAAAAACAGGCCCACAACATTAAAGATCCAGCAGTATATTTAATCGTGGACATGGGGTACTTTTTATCCCTGTTTGTACTAAACTCATCTGGTGGGTTTGCTGCCAAAAAGCTTTTTTTTCAGTTTCATCTGACCATAGAAGCCAGTGCCATTTGAAGTTCCAGTCGTGTCTGACAACTGAATTTGCTGGAGTTTGTCTTTGGATGAGCTAGGAGAATTTTTCTTGAAACCCTACCGAACAACATGTGGTGATGTAGGGGCTATTTGATATATTTTTTTAGGTTTCTGACCCCAAGACTAATCTCTACAATTCTCCAGCTGTGATCTTTGGAGAGTCTTTAGCTACTCAAACTCTCCTCCTCACCGTGCATTAGGACGATATAGACACACGTCCTCTTTCAGGCAGATTTTTAACATCTTGATGATCTTGTTGATTGGAATCTCTTAATTATTACCTTGATGTGGGAATGGAGATTTTCAATGTTTTAACTCTTTTCTTACAGCCACTTTCTATTTTGTGATGCTCAATAATCTTGTTCTTCACATCAGAAATATATTTTTTGTTTTTCTCATTGTGATGGATGATTAAGGGAATTTGACCTTTGCATTCCTCATATTTATAATCCTGTGGAACATAAAGTCATGGCTGGACATTTTCATGCTCCTAGTCACCCTGGTGTGCTAAAAAATGTAAATATGAATGGGAATATACTTCAGAGATATTTTACTCATAAGAATTTCTAGGGGTGCCAATAATTGTGGCCAACATTCATTGGAGAAAAAATTTATTTCATCATGAGATTTTCTCCCCACTTTCAATTGTTTTACTTCAATGATAGGTTAGAATTTTGTGAATTTATTGAGTGAAAGATCAAAAGGATAAACAATGCAGATTTATTTTCACAGCCGCCTTTACTCATATTTACCAAGGGTGTCAATATTAGTGGAGCGCACTGTATATATGGTGGTGGTGGGCCGCCTGGACCAAAAAATGCCAGGGCCGATTTTTTGTCCCAGTCCAGCCCTGGTTTGAACTGTTCTGGATAGTGTTGTCACAAGACCCGGTACTTCGGTACCAACTCGGTACTAAAAAAATAAAAACGTCACGGTACTAGCTTTTTTCAAGTTCCGGTGGTACCGAGTACCCGGTCAACCCGGTTCTTGACGCGTACAGCTCTGATTTCCTCGATGCAGAAAACACGGATAGAATCCCGGAATCCAGTTATAAAAACGGAATTTACAGTTTAGCACAGAGTGTCACGGAATTTGTCAAAGTTTAGATGAATTAATCAAAAGAAGGTCATTACGCGTAAATCAATTCGCGACATGGACTAGTATCTGTAAATATTAAGCCGCAAACATCGATTCAAATATGAATCCCGCATGTTCTGCGAGTCTCTGTGTGAATGAATGAATGGTAGAGACGCGCGGTTTTTTTACTACATACACTGAAGCGCGCGTGACGCTCGCAGTGATTTCAGCATCTACCGTCTCAATGAGGACATAAATTCATAAACTACATCTCCAGAACTGCTCTGACAGTCACTTCACAATCATTTTACCGTTTCATTTGAGTAAAACCAGCGTCATATCATAGCTACACACATACACACGGAAATGTAAAGGTATTCACGGCAACCCGTCAAAATAAAAGTTCGTTTTTACTTAAAAGACATTGTGCCAGAAATATATTACTATTATTTAGTAGAATGTATGTGATACTATTACTACTGTTGAAAAAATTAATACATCTTTATTTTGAAAGAAATAATCACACAGTATTTCTTCCATATTTTAATTTTAACAGTAAATCCCCTTTATTTACCAAAAAATACAATGTTTTTAAATTTCATTAATTAAAAGACAAATTAAATTTGGGTGAAATTTGTTTACTGTTTTTCATACTTTATTACTTGTGAAAAAAACTTGAAACAATTTTAAATAAATATAAACAATGGCATTGATTTTTTTTGATTTTCATTTTATTTTTGTTTGACTTTATTAATAAAAATAGTATGTTTTTAATTAGCATGCTTTTGTGTTTTGCTTTGGTACCGAAATTGGTACCGAGAACCGTGGATTTTCACTGGTATCGGTACCGAATACTGAAATTTTGGTACCGTGACAACCCTAGTTCTGGAAAAGTGTTGTAAATACAACTTAACCACTGATTTCTAGTTGTGTCCTCTTTTGGAAGCCCAAACAAAGTACTTTCACTTTCACAATGAAACACAGCGTCTCCAGGACATGGCGTCGGCGGCAGCAACAATATTACAGCAAGAATAAAAGTTACGCCTTCTTTCTTTGTGTAAACATTTGGGCAGTGTTTTGCAAATCTTCCCACATTGTGATGTAGACATGTGGGGGCGTGTTTAAATGAGCCGTTTTAGGGGGGCGTGGCAGAGTCTTAACTTTTATAAAGAATATTTATTTGGTTTTGAGACTTTAGTCTTTGCAACTTCAGGGATCGTATCTATGCACAAACAGCTTGCAACACTCCAAAGAGAAAGCAAAACTTGAAATCGCATTAAATGAAATCACACCGTTAATGTTCTTCAGCATCATGAATGAATGAAGAATCAAGAATAAACACCAACCTCTCTGTTCTTCAGTGTGTTTCATTCTGCAGGGTTCTGGATCACTCATGTTCTCACTTTCCTCTTTAATAAACTCAGTCTTTGCAGATTTCATTTCTTCCTGATGGTCTGATGCTCGTCTGCACTTGTAAACTGATGGGAACATTTCAGCATTTATTGGTGAAGTCACTGACGGTGTGATTGTTGTGGGAGGAGCTTCACTGAACATGAATTTCTGTGTTGAAGCAGCAGATCTGCCAAAATCAACAATAAATCAGTTACTGAGTTTGTGTGTTTTTAATTGATCTAAACATTTATGTAAGTGAAGCAGATGCCCTCCAACTTCTATCTTTGAAGAAACCATAGTCCAAGTGTTGTCTCTTTATAAATCATTATATTACTATAGTAAAAGTAACAGCATCGACACAAAGAGCACACCAATTTAAAATGCTCCTTCAGTAACACTGCATTAACATAATTCACACATTGTGTGCTCTTTTGTGAACATTTCTATCAATATTTTTTTTTTATTATGCCCTCGTATTAAGAATATATCTGCATAGAAATATAGAGAAGAATATAAACTCTCCCATATAACAGTGATATTTTTGTAAATTTGATGGCAATCACATTCATTATTTTAACAGCATTCGTAGCAATGAAGTAATTCAATTATTAACATATTACAGTTTCACACGTGCAGAAACTGGTCATAAAATCTTAATTAGAAAGAGTACCACAAAACATTTTAATGTTTCCTGTGTTATAATTCATATTATGTCTAGATTTAAAACATCCCAAGTGGCTCATTATGAAGTATTTAGCAGTATCCGTTATTAATTTTAACCACATATAGTAACTATAACACATTTGATCACCCAAAGATAAACGTCAGGTCAGAGAAATAAGGTTATAAATCAAATCGCAGCAGCAGCACTTGATATCGGTTCGCATCCACTCAGTAACAGCAACATTATCAGTGCAGACATCAACACAAACACACAGGTCTTCATGAACTGGGGCCTGTACCATGATGGTAGATGAACAAATTCAGAGTTACAGGATTAGTTTTGAGTTGACAAAACCAAACCAGGGCCGTCCTTTGGGCAGTGCAACTGGTGCGGTCGCACTGGGCCCCGCGCTTTGAGGGACGCGATGGACACCCCCCCACCCCCACCAGAATGCGATCGCAAATCAGACAGAGGGGGCCCCTCTCCCTACCTCGCACCAGGCCCCGCGTCAGCTAAGGACGGCCCTGAACCAAACCACTCCAGTCCGGCTTTGTTGGTACCATGAAGCTGATCATCAACTTTCTCTGTCAACCCAGGCTTGATCCTGAGTTAATGGAGCGCGTGCACATGAATGTGTGACATCAGCGGCGAACAGCCAATCACAACACAGAGCAAGTGTGATTCACTTCTCGCGAGAGAGCCAGCGAGATTCAAAACTCTTTTGTTAAAGGTTAAGAGATTAAATAATATGAGGAATTTAAAAGCATTTCCACTGAAGTACTTGTCCATGAAAGAGGACAAATAAAGGAAAGTATCTTGCTCTATCAGTGCGGTCACAAGTGAAACTTGTGAAGTTAGTTTATATAGTTGATAATATAGTGATAGAGACTCAAACATGTAAGGTCACATGTAGCCATTTAAAGTGTTATCTATTGATTCTACCACTTATTTATATTATATATGATCTGTATATATTAATATTGATTTAAAATAAATGCTTTATAATAATTGTTAAACTAAAACTGCTTGTGTGTAATGGAGTAATAATAATATAAATCATATTATAATTATATAAATCATATGTAAATTGTAATTATCATTAAAGCCAGACAATTTTGTTGTATATTTATATATTTTTAAGGTACTTCATAGTGAGCTTTAATTTGTAGGAAGAGAAACTGGGGGAGTGTCTTTTTCTGTGTCAGACATGTGTCACTTTGCTCTCATCTGATTGGTTCTATTTCAGTTTGAGATCTCTAACTCAGAACATAACCTGCCCCGGAGCAGGTTAGCTGTGGAGTGTAAGTTACCATGGCAATTAACGCAGCTAAAAGCCAAGCCACATTCATGGTACCTAAAACCCAGGATTGGTGCAAACTAAACTGAAACTTACCTTGCTAGCCAGCTAAACCGGCTTCATAGTACAGGCCCCTGAACATGTCTGAGTGTCTAAGTCAGCAAACACACAAACAGCGCTGGACCCGATGAAAACAATACAAAAATGAGCTCGTATATGTTGCTTAAACTCTAGAAAGTGTTATATGGTTGTGTAAATACGACAAATACCGTGAACTGCTCGCCTCTCCTCATTAGACTCCAGTCGTCGTCGTCGTCTTCTTCTGTGGGCAAACCAGCTTTTAGGTGCATATCGCCACCTCCTGTGCTGGAGTGTGAAGGGATTTCATTTCAGTCCAGCCGTGCATGATAAAATCTATTTTCTGTTCTTAAGATCACTATTATCAATGAATTTTAAAACAGCTTTTATAATTTTGCCTGACCCTTGATTTGTATTTAATAAATGTCTGCTTGTATATTCTCTGTATACCATGTTGTAGGCGCTAGGAGACAGCGTTATCGGGAAACGCAGCCCAGGAGATAACGCATCTCAGAACTATCATGAATGACCACCAGAGGGCAGCAGATGATTAATAATAAAACATTGTTTTTCTAATCAGCGTTTGTTTTGAGATCTTATCAGCATTGTATTAGAAATTTCAGATTTTAACAACATCAGCAATAATAAAAAAATATTTCAGTATAATAAAAACATGCTCAACAGAAAATAATATACCAAGTTTATAAAGCGGCCTCTAGATGGCGCCAAATGAAAAGTGATTATTTTGTATTCTGATATCACGTCATCCCAAACTGCAGCATACCACTATTGACAAAATGGCTCTTGTATTTTCTTAAAATTGTTCATTATTTTGTGTGGGGAAAATAATTATATGTATATGTGTTGGTACTAAAACGACAAGTACTAAGATTTAAATCAATAAAGAAGAAAATGAAGAGAAACACAAAGCATTTCCTGATCTTTTTTGACAATCTTGGTGTTTATTGTAAGTATTGCATTTTAACTCACAGCTAAAAATCAGAGTGCATGTTTACAAAGAATGGCCACAAGTTCATCAGGACCTCTGTTCCTTTCGGGTGGAAAAGCTTCGCCTCTAAGAGACCCCCCCCCCCTGCTGTTTCAGGATCCGTTTAGCATTTTTATGTTCCTCCGGAGCGGTCAGAGACATGGTTGAGCTGATCCCAGACCAGCACCACTTCTCTGGGAAGTGTCGTTGAATTCGGGCCTGGATCGGTACACAGTGGCCTCAACAGGACATGGTCCATTCTCTTCAAAAATTAAATAAAATAAAACAAAACAAAAAGCACTGGCATCTCAGTATGGGCCCTGGCTTTAAATAGTGCAGATTCATAAACCAATAAAACAATATGAATGAAAAAAAAGATAAAAGCAATGTGTCCTCTTGTGAGAACGACAACAGAGGTTCTCGTCTGTGGTTTGGCCAGGTGTTGATAAAGCACCAACGCACGTGAAAACGCCTCCATGGTGTTCACCTCAGTTTGTTCTAAACACAATGAATTTACACCCAACTAAAACAGTCAATACTAAAACTCTCTTTAACAGGGGTGAGTACAACTACTCCACACATATGGGCCGTTCAGCAGCCAAAATAATTTGGTTGATGCTGGATCGGGACACCTAGCAGATGTCCGTACTGTTCGATTGCAGGCAGAACGTTTACAAATTAGACTTGGCTTTAAAACGCACTAAAAAACAGCTCTGCATTTGGGGGGGAAATATAAAATAATAATAAATCACAGATGGAGTGAGTTTATGGTTTAGAAGAGAATTAGGAAACTAAAAGGGAGGGGAATGCCATCAAAGATTTTTGACGAATGAAATAAATTAACCCTTTCCTCCGATTTCGGTTCAAAGGGAGAAAATAAATACGACTTGAGTTAAGTTAATCAAGTCTGAATGCTTCGTCTCACACAAAATAAAGAAATTAATGAGTTTAACATACAGTACAGCGGGAAGCAAGAGTTCGTAGCGCTTCGCGCCGATTTTGTTGCGCATGCGCCGCTCACTCCACGTCCACAGCACACTAGTAGTGGAATGCCTTTCAGCTTTAAAACAAATAAAATCTGAACATAAAATCGAATAAATAAAGAGCGCTACTCAAGAGTTAGCATGACAAAACAGAGGTCCACGCTTTGGCGTCCCACCGACCACTGCCTGCGGCCACTCGTTCGTGTGTGTCCGATTTTAAGTACTTAAGTGTGTTGGTTGTTTAGTTTTAAGGAAAGTCGTAAAATTCCTCGGGCAGCCACAGAATTGAAACTACTTGCATTTCATCCAGCATAATGAACAAATAATACTGTCCATGCCACCACAAAAGACTCTCAAGAGGAAGATAGTCAATCTTTGCAAAAATATAATTTAAAATGCACAAAACACAAGACATACAGCAACATAGGCAATTTCTACCCATGGGTAACTACCTTTTTTTTTTTTTTTTCAACTCAGTTTTTATTTTAACTTTAATTTATTAAACTATCGTATTTATGTACAAAAACGAGCAAGTTGGCGTTGCTCTTTTGGACGGACACAAGCGTTGTGTCTCAGGAGTAGGAGTGCTAATGTGTTGATCTGACTACAAGAGTTTATTGCTTATTTCTGCCAGGAGAGACATCTAGTCAAACACGGGGGTGGATATTTTTCTGACGTGGCGCCAGTTCTACGGAGGGCTCTACGCAGTCGAGTGCAAGATTGCTGGGTTTTAGCTGCTGCGTGGAAAGTAGCTCCACGGTTTAATGCACCAAGAATTCCCACAGCCATGGGATTGTAGTTTTTTTCGTCGTCTTTGATGAACGCAGTAGATCTTTCTGCTTTATTGGTTTTGTCACGTAGCACCAATGACAGTCCTCATCGCCGTTGAGCAGCGACGTTAGAACCATTAGACCGGTTGAGAAGGAAATCAACAGGTTTGGGGTTTCTTGTGTTGATATGGAGTTACGCATGTCAGGTGATCCAAGTTGGGTGGGTTTAGTTGAATGTTTCACTAGTGACCAGTTCATGACCCATTCATGTAGAGAATTAACAATCAGGGGTTTGAATTAAAAATTAAACATCTATTTTTATACATATTAGCTTTCCTTTCGGAAAAAGGGGATTTAG
The DNA here is from genome assembly GCA_023376895.1 of Aspiorhynchus laticeps. Taxonomy (NCBI): domain Eukaryota; kingdom Metazoa; phylum Chordata; class Actinopteri; order Cypriniformes; family Cyprinidae; genus Aspiorhynchus; species Aspiorhynchus laticeps. Next base: position 30,212 of record JALXFT010003770.1, read on the forward strand.
ATAATGACAATTATCAGAAAAGTCTCTTATTCAGGAATATAACCATCTAATAACCCAATTAAAATCACAATCACAGATTGTTTCCATCTCATTCATATTCTCTCAGATACATTCGCAAACTTAAAAACACATCAGGCATTCTATAGGGCGGGCGGTGTTCTGGTCACCTGACATAAATAAGAGTCTCTGATTGGTCGAAGAGGGATAGTTGGCTAGGAGGCCAGATTCACTTCGTGGGCTGGGATAGTGTGTGTGTGTGTGTGTGTTTGTGTGTGTATAAAGGGGAGCTCGTTTTATGAGCTGAAGGCCAGTTTGATACTGCAGGAAGAGTAGCCCTCATCGCTGGCAGTGCTCGGTAGACTGCTGTGGTCGTCCAGATCGCTGGTGCTGGCTGTGCTGACGCTGTCCAGCTCTCCATGAGAGAACTCTGTGCTCTCCACATCCACCTCCATCTCTTCTGTGTTCACAGAGAGAAAGCGAAACAAAGTCAGACAACATTTTCATTGCATCGTGCATCACATCAGGTGTGTCACATGAGGTGGTGAAAGATATCTAGCTAGAGACAGACAGAACAATAGATGATAGAACGATAGACAGAATGACAATAACAGAGAAATAGAACTATAGAACAATAGATAAAACAATTGACAGACAAAGAGAGCGATAGAACGATATAGATAGATAGATAGATAGATAGATAGATAGATAGATAGATAGATAGATAGATAGATAGATAGATAGATAGATAGATAGATAGATAGATAGATAGAGAGATAAAACGACAGACAGACAGACAGACACACAGACAGACAGATAGATAGATAAAACGACAGACAGACAGACAGACAGACAGATAACACATGAAGCTCCAACCTTGGTCTGAGTCGGAGCGGTCGGATCTCTCGGAGCAGAGGGTGGAGCCTACACTGTCAGTGCGTATCCTCTCACCCTCCAGCACGCCCCCGCCGCCCCGCAGCAGGTCCAGACGCCTCCGGAGGTGACGCTGCTCTCGCTCCAAACTCTCCAACTGATGCTGAGACTTACGCTCCGCTTCCTCCAGTTTCTGTGGAAAGACAAAGAATGGTGACTCACGGACAGTGATAGGAATAACGGCGTTTTAAATAAATGGCGTTACTAACGGCGTTATTTTTTTCAGTAACGAGTAATCAAACGAATTACTGTTTCCCCCGTTACAACGCCGTTACCATTACTGACAACAAAATGCGGCGTTACTATAATTTATAATAATGTTATTAGAATTTTATTTTTCAATTCATCTGAATGGATGCGCAGTGTAGCTGTATTTGACGTACCGTAAACTCTAGTGTGAAGCGCACGGCTCGCCGTAGCTTTGTCTCACACACGCAAAGAAAGATACAGAGCGAGAGAGTCTTTCACAACATGCAGAATTGACGCGCTACATGTAAATGATATTCTTTGTTGTATTTTCCTGTCAAAATAACAGTTCCTTTGAAATTCTGCAGCTTTTAAGAACTGCCGGGTTCTCTGCTAGTGGGCGGAGCTAATGTGCAAACGACAATCTCATTGGCCGGCGCTCACCTATTATCATCCCTGTTTTGATTTCAGCAAATCATTTCGCGTGAACACACACATCCTGATTAATATTCATGAACCCAGCAGCTCAATAATCCTTAGTGCGTTTTATATTGTTATTAGTGGTATAATTCATAGTAGTTTTGCTATCTTATAATTGTTTCCCCCTTTTTTTATAGAAACACTAAATGACAAACAATATCTTAAGCACCACCACCAGTCCTAAGTTCAGTCAACATGACAAATATTCATACTTGGTTATTCTAATTACTAAAGTTCTACCATCATATAATGCTAAATTATCATAATATCATATTATAATGCTTGACTAACTGATGCTAAGTGTCAGTAGATAAATAATGTAGATTAATGTACAATGTTTTATAATAATAATTTATTCTATTTAGTGTCCATTTCATTAATTTAACATTTAATATTGGGACATCCAAGTTATTTGACATTTGATTTTTTTTTTTTAAAGTAACACAATAGTTACTTTCCCTGGTAATTAGTTACTTTTGTAATGATGTAACTCAGTTACTAACTCAGTTACTATTTGTGAGAAGTAACTAGTAACTATAACTAATTACTTTTTTAAAGTAACGTGCCCAACACTGCTCACGGATAATTACGGAAAATCACTAACGGCACACACAAAATAATTCAAGTGTAATCAATGCTTATTACAGCTAATGCATAAGTTAAAGACACGTTCAGTGCTACAAGACCTTTAACTTATTTTGTTCCTTTTTATCACTTCAGGATTGGGAAATGTTGCAAGCCAGATTCAAACCTGCATTGATTTGCAAGAGCACTAACCAAAATTTTAAATAACTTCATTGACATCATGCTATATGAAATAGCAGGATGGGTGATTTAAAGAGGTGTGGGTTTTGTCAAGCTCATGTGACTAATGGATTTGTTTACTACAGTTCTGAATCCAGTTCGGATCAATAATCCCTCCGCATATGATCTTTGTGACCTAGAACTATACAGCATGACCTCCAGCTACAACCACAAACGCACGCACGCACGCACACGTAACTGGTCGGGACAGCTTAACCTGTTATTAGGGGAAAACTAGTAGGACATCAGAATGAAAGCCAAACTGAAAATACAGGGCTATTATCAGATACACATTTTCAACAATAGAAAGTATCTGTCTGTAATGCTTGATGTGTTTTACAAAAAAGCGCTTAAGGCATAGAAACTGATTCGTCACATTAAGGGGCGTGGCTCTGCTTACATAAAAATAAATAAATCAGCTTTTGGCTACTGATCAGACTATCTCATGTGAATGAACATTCATTTTTCAAATTGCTGCTAAGGTATGTGTTAAACTTTTTTAATGAATAAATTATAAATGACTAATATATAGATAGGGTAGGTAGATGATAGATTAGATTAGATAGATAGATAGATAGATAGATAGATAGATAGATAGATAGATAGATAGATAGATAGATAGATAGATAGATAGATAGATAGATAGATAGATAGATAGATAGATAGATAGATAGATAGATAGATAGATAGATAGATGTCAAGAAATTGTGCATTACCCATAGGCAGTGTTGTTATTGGTAACAAACACTATTAAAAAACCTGTTACATTTTAGTTACATTTTTAGTTAATTGAAGGTAAATTTAAATAAAATACAAATATTACTTGCAAAACTTAAACTAAAAAAGTAAAATAAAAAAGCCTTGGCAACTACCTGACACAAAACAAGTTTATTTACTAACAAATAAAACATAATTGACAAAGAAGTAAATGTTGTTTAGACTGGACAGGACATCACTGTCAGCACCATGGCTCAGTGTGCCAGAGCATGTGCGCAAACCACTAGGCCACAGCTCCAACATCATTAGATTAATTTAGGAGCTCCTCTCAAGTGTGTTTACCTTTATGTGTGTTTTGGCCTTGTTGAGCAGTCCCAGAGTGGTGTGGCGGCTGCAGTCTGGTCCCAGCGGGATGAGACCCTTCAATCGCTCCAGGCACAAACGAAGGTGGGCTCGCCTGAAATATGACAAACAGAAACATCAGCCTCATACACATACGCACGCACACACCCTAAAAAAAAATGAACTTGCAATGAACGCAATGAACTTGCTGTACCTGTGTGATCTGAGCAACCGCTTACAAGACAACACCTCATTCTCTGGCTTAAACACAAGGCCACCCACACATGCCACTGACTATTGAAGATTGTAACTATTCTAGGAACTCAAGAGATTTGGTTGAGATTGATTGAGATTTTATTTAAAGTACTAAAATAACTAAAAACTGTACACACATTTAAAAAAAAAAAACTAACTAAACTAAAAAACTAAACTAATAACAAAACTAACAAAAACTATAATAGTATATCAATGATGCACACTGACGTCCAACACTCCTTTAAGACACAAGCAGACTCTCCGTCTATGTTTTACAAGTGCACGTGAGCATGAGCGTGCTTGTGTACAGGAGATCGCTATCAGCACTTGAGTCTAATTGTGTTATTGAGGCTTTTCAACTCTAAATCCGTTTGCATTCCACCTTATCGTATTCCACCAATGAAGATGGCTGCTCTCTTTCCTTCTCTCTCTCTCACACACACACACACACACAGTCTGTCTGGCCTGTGACAATGGTGGTAGATTTATCACAAGCCTTATCGCTCTGTCTGAGCACCACCGAGAGGGCACTGTTATCAGGACACCCGTCTCACACACCCATCGCAGACAGTCCAGTGTCTGCCTTGGTGTGTGTGGACATTGATTGATCAACCTGGTGCATTAATGGCTGTAGGGAGCAGACTGGTATTTTAGACTTACGTGTAGCTCATACAAATGACTGCACCAGGCCTCTAACTCATCTACACCCATTCTGCCCAACAACCCCTTCACCACAGCAACCAGTACTTCTCACGCTATCTACATATCATCTACATATCACGTCTCCAGACATGACAGCGTCACGTCACGCACTCAAACAGTACTTGTCGGGAAAGTCGTATATATGTGTGCGTGTTTGCTTTCGTCTGTGTGTGGCGTGATAAATTACTTTGTTTCAGTCAGCAGACAGAGACCGTGCCAACCAACAATCACCAAGTCTGTCGTCTCGCAGGCTAAGTGAAAAACAACATCTTTAAAATACATTAAACTCCTCAGTTTCTGTGGTACCTAAAAAGACCGGTTGCATAATGCGAGAAATCAAAACCGAAACCAACTCAAAAATACACACACAAAAGCTAGACGTAATATGGTCTAGGTAAAGATAGGTGTGTTTCAGTTACTATGAATAACTTGCAGAGCAAACGACAATGTATGCGCAGTAAAGTTATGTAACATAGATTAACTATCATGTTAGCTTTGTTGCAAAATCAAAATTAGCAGTTTGATTCCTACATAGGCAGCTGCCTTCTAAGAAGGAATGCTACACTCTTAAAAATAAGGGTTCTTTATTGGCATCAATGCAGAACCTTTCTACTGTACAAAAGGGTCTTTATAGTGGAAAAAGTTATTTGGGGAAATGAAAACAGTTGTTATATGGCATCACTCCTAAACAACCCTTTTGCAACATTTATTTATTTAGATTCATTTTTGCCTATGACCAGAACTGACAGGAAGCGAAGTGGGAGAGAGATGGGAGGGGCGGGATCGGGAACATCCTCGAGTCAGGATTCGAACTTGGGACGACCGTAGCGCAACTGCGCTGTATGTCAGTGTGTTACCCACAACAAGGCTATTGGCGCCAACTCAACCTTTATTTTTTAATAGTGAGCAATCTTTGAATCTCATAAACGGCTGATATGAAAAATTATACAAGTACAGACAAATAAAAACAGCACTCTGCAAGGGAAACTCAACTTCCAATTGACTCCAATGGAGTCCAGTGGCATTAGCATGAGGTTAAGCTAAAAGTGCAATACTGCACACAGAAACATAAAATTTCCATTTTTATTGATACTTTTTTGTTGCACTGTATTCTGGGATTGCCTTTTCCACAAGGCAAATGTGACTAAAACAAGTTAACTATATTGCCTTAAAATGCTGCCTCCGTAGGCAGTTCATTTGGTTTTGGAACAGAGTAAATGAACGACCCTTGATAATCGTGGGTGTGCAGAATCTGTGCTTCAAAGCTGCAAGCTGAGTCTATTCTTCTGGTCAAGATCTGGCGCTGGTAGAAGATGCCAAGGTTTATACTCCTCTGCATTAGTCATATAGAGAACTCTACAACTCAGTTTAATAATAACTCAAATCAATATATCTTTAGATAGATGGATAGATCCGTCCTTTCTGTCCTCTAATGTGGTTGGGGTTTTATTAGGGGTTGAAAACACATGCTCCAGATTCAGTTCGGTTTATTGGTAAATAATGAATGGAGTTGGCATAATGCTATGGGCCTGGCATGGTAATAAGTAATGTCAAGGTCAAGAGGGGGTCGACGCTATTCGAACACACTCTTAAATTATAATCTGCATTAAGAACAAAATATTCAACACATTTGGAAAAAAGTTCCAACTATCCATATATATATATATATATATATATATATATATATATATATACACACACACACACATGTATAATCACAGCTTGCTTCAACAGCAGGAAATCTCACATTTTTCCCACGCAGCACCTCTGTCTATGCAGCAAACAAAAATCTGCACAGCTCTCCACTGATAGAAACGCAAATAAAATTTTGATTTATATTGTTCCTGAATCTTAGCTTTTTTTCTTTAAGTGAGAACACAAACTGCATCCTCTCTCGCAACCAACCACCTATTTATAGCATCACGTGCATGTAATATAGATGAAACCCCGAGCCATAATGATGGCATGGAGTCACCGTACAGCAACGCACGCACACTAAAAACGTGTTTTTTTCCTACGGATTCTCCCGTAGTATATTTTTCTCCATTGCCTCATATGATACCTCTGAAGCATCGTGTCACATGGCTGGGTTATTGCACACCACTGCACAGATTACAAAGCGAGAACAGGCTCTGGGTTCTCAAGCCCTAGTTCGGATCTGATCAATACAGCAGGACTGACAGCTTGATCTGGGTTACCATCCTTGTTTTATTTAAAGGTTTGGCCACGTGCTTTATGATGTCACAATGGGTGAGCATGCAGACGTGTCCCCATCATATCAGTAACAGACCCGAGCTCTCGAACAGCTCTCAGATTAAACGCGAGAGGTATCCTCCCCCACCACATAAACAGACACAGATGGGAGGCCATTATTGGTACTAGTCCTCCGTTCTCATGTAATCTGTCCACAAACTGGACAAAAAGCAACGTGAGCATGATGTTAGAGAGATGTACCAATCTAAAAGCAACGTACACATGCTGAGAATAAAAGCAACCTTCAAATGTGGGCAGAGAACGAGGGAGTGCAGGGATGGTTGCAGATGTAAAGTTAGAAGGTGGGGGTAGTCAGGATAGAGAGAATGAAAGGGAGATGAATAAAGAGGTAGGATGAAGAGACAGATACCAGTGGAAAAAGAATAGAGACAGACACTATGATGGCACTATATGTAAACATGCTCGGAAACAAAGAAGCCTTTGAGCCATGCATGGGGTGAACCAATGACAGCTTACTGTACAACACACAAAGGGGGTGGATGTGCAAAAATGCATATTTTCAAAATCAAATAGTGATTGGTTTGCCTGCATATAGCTAGTCGATGGACTAGTCTCATTCAACGTCAACAGAGCATGAAGTAATGTAATAGGCTGCAAGGGTTTGAAGAAGTTGGACTCTTTATAACTTCATCCACGTCTTTAATGCAATTCTCATGGTGGGATGCTCAAAAAATTGCGCGAAATGTAATACAACAAGCAGCACTAAAAATATCAGAAACTACAAACAAATAAATGAAAAAACATGGATGAACTAGTCTCACTTCCATTCGTCTAGTCAGTTGTAGTGCAACTAGTCGAACATTGAGACCCATCCCTAGTAGGCAGAGACAGAACGAGACCAACATCGAGCCAAGGATATACCTTTGCTGCACTCCTGGTTAAACACACGTACAATAACACGCACTACAGGCAGAGCGATGGCTACAATCCACAGGAAAAAAAAAGAAGCACGTACAAACTCAGACAGTAACAGCTGTGGTGGAGCAAGGCCCGCTCTGGTCCATCAGTAACATATGGATTAGTTCACACGTGCTGAGCTGTAATCTGCTCCATACAGCCCAGACCAGCAGACCCCACTCACATGCCCACAGTTTGTGTGTGCGTGGTCATGTGATTGCTGCCCCCATCCCTAAAGCTCCTGCAGATGGCTGCGTGCATGGAAAACACAAATTCTCTATTGTACGGCTCTCTATTACATGGGTTTCAATTGGCTAGAAGGTTGTGGACACTTTGGATAATCTAATAAATGTGAGGTGAACCCAAAAACAAATGGAACGAAATCAGAAAACATCACCAGATGTTTGGATCACCACTCTCTCACAGAAAATCCACTCAATCCATTTTACTTCCCCGGAAGGACGCTTAATCTGAACACAAAAAATAAACACACAGCGGTGGTGGAAGGGCAAACAGCCATAGGTCTCTTCCGTAATCAGATCAAAGGCCATGACACACAAAGCAAAGGACTATGAGTGCAGACCAATGTGGTTGGTTATGATTGGACGACATTCAGGAGGTCCACTGATTGGATGGCTGGATAGTATAACTTTGTCCCTCCTGCCATGATGATTCCCTAGGCCAAGCATAACTCAATGACACTCTGTGGTAACTACCATAAACATTGAGGAGGGCATATCACCTCAATATTTTGATCAGTAGTTGCCCAATAATTTTTTCAATGGCCAATTGTTAAGCAATTAGATTTGGTCCTTGCACCAATTTGGAATGTTTGGTTACATCCTTGCCAGGCCTGCAAACTGTCATACTTTTACACAATGTAGAAACAAAAAAACATACAAATTTCATTAACAGGTTTTAAGGGTGTTGCTGGTGACATTCAACTGACTGTGCCATTCAGGAATGTACTTGCTTCTTAATTTCAGCCTGTAATTCAAGAATATGGTTGTACTAGTAAGGAGGAGTCTAAAAATGTTGGGTGTGGATTAGGGCTGCACGATTATGACAAAAATCATAATTGTCGATTATTCCCTTGAGATTGTAATTTTTATATAAAATATATATTTAAAAAAAGGCTGAAAACACTCTTCCTGAACTTTTATTGCTTTTCTATAGCATTGAGCCTCAAATGTCAACTATACATGTTTGGTTTCTTTAAACAAACAAAGGTAAAATTACGCATGGTATAATAATGTTATACTAAAACTAAAAGAAAAAATAAAAGAAAATAGTTTACTAAAGCTATACATTTCATTTACAATTAAACAGACAAAATTTCAAATTACAGCAACATTTTACAGTACAATTTATATGATCAGGGCTCCAGACTAACATTCGAGAGCAGTGGCACCAGCACCTGATTTGGTAGCACTGAACATGTAATATTACAAGTTTTGTCTCTTAGAAATGCACATTAGAACATGAGCTTGAGTTAAGAGTAGCAGGAGCTTGAGTTGGGATGCAGATGTACATTTGACAGTACCATTGTGAAAACTGTAACAGCCTCATCTTTTATACATAACCAAAAGTACAGCACCTCATTACCATGGTAAAAAGTAGCCTAACTATATGGTTTCTATGGTGTTTGCATTGAAACACAGTAGCCTAAAGACATTCAGTCAATTACAAATCCACATCAACTGATAGAATAATTAACAAAATAATGTAATTATATTCCATTACTCCTTTAACATATTTAGTATATTAATAATATAATAATACTCAATATGAATATCCTACTTTTCTGCCACCGTAACATTGTTACCGTTAGTGTTACTACATTAAAACTATGGTAAATGTGGGTGATTTGTGGATTGAAACGTCTTCTAACTGGATCGTTGTTGCACTGTTTCTGCATCAGTGTTGATGAGAATAACAGCTCTGATTTATTTGGCTTTAAACTAGTTTAAATTAAAGAGACGTGATTTGTACTGGAGAACTCTGCGCTGAACTCGAGTGCTTCTTACTGGATTTCACAGCGGTGTTTAGTGCGTGATCGCGGGTCACTGTAATAAACGCATATGCTCTAAGCTCACGCTGCGCTGTTTTCTTTTGGGGCGCGCGGATAAAAGGTCAGTGTGGCGTGCAGTTCAAACGAGTACCGCTATTTTGTTCCGCTTTTGACACGTTTGCCGTTTAACATATCTATCATGCACAACAGAGTGACAACAACTATCAGTTAGACAAAATGTCTTTTATCCAGTGTGTTTGAGTTTGTTAAACCCCACGCTGCAAACACCTTAAGCACACAGAATAATGCAAGTGGGCATTTTTAAATGTTTATTTTTTTTTTATCACGGCTTTGAACGATTATGTAATCGTGGCATCCATAATCGTAATCGCAATTAGAAATTTGATTAATTGTGCAGCCCTAGTGTGGATGTATAGAAAGGTTTATGGTGGCATCAACGATGTGGGTCTGTTTGCGTGTTGTTTCTGTAACCTTACCCACTAGTACAAGGTTCAAGGTTCTTTATTATTCGTCACATACACATGATTATACATCATACAGGGTATAATCAGTAGTGAAATGTAGTAACTGTGCATGCTGCATTTGAAGCAAGATGCGCAATGAAACACGGTGTTCTTTTACAGAACACAGTAAATGTGGGGCAAGGCAGAGCACTAGTGGCCACTGAATCTCAAATGTCCTCTGCTATACTCTTCAGACATAACCCAAAGACTACCACAGGGGTGTGTGTCCTTCCTGACTCACCCAAAACACCCAGAGATTTGTCAACCTTCCATAGCATGAGTGTGCATCTACGCGTGCACTTTGAACATGCCCTGGAACGTGTGCGAGTCTGCATTGCTTGCTTGACCAAAGATCACACTTCCTAAGCTGCTTTTGCTGGCCAAGAAAAGCTTACAAGGCATCAGGTCAGAGAGAACAGTCAGTTCTCAGCTTCCCTTCCAGGGGATTCCGGAATTCCCAGGAGAAGCGGAATGTTCTGGCTCCAGCTTCCTCTGTACTGCCGTAGACAACATGAGAGGACAACATATAAGGTCATCGGCAGCGAGTTCTTGAGGAGCACACTTTGGCAATGGATGATGATGTATCTTCTAAACGCACTTTATTCCTAATGATTCTCTTTGTGGGCGTAAGCGTGTTGTAGCCAATCGGCCCAAGCACCTCTATGTTCTGAAAAGATCTTTTCTTAGGGCCGCTGGTCTATTTTCAGTAAGCCAGCTTGGCAGCTTTATTCCTGAGCCTTTGCATTCTGACTGTCAAACACACCACGGCCCACACATCCACGACAGCGTGCTTAACACACAACCAAACACCCTCGCTTTCATATACCCAATAATTAACAACCACATACCCATAATTGGCAATGAAATCAGTGATTTCAGTTCAATTCAACATCTTCATTAGCTGATATCGGAACTGTGCAACCAAACCCAAGTTTAGGAAGTTGAGGCTCACCACATATGTTCAAAGGCATCATAAGATCAAACGACAGCATGCTTGCATGAACACACGTGTGTTATCTGTATACGTGTGGTGGCTTGCGAGAGGCCGGAATGTGGTCACAAGGCTTTCATCTCCTTCCTCTTCCTTTCTCACATGCAAAAACACTGAGCTATCTTACATCTTCATCAGACAGAAACTGCATGTGATGCCTGACACAAAATGGTCACCGCTTGCCACCTGGGACTGCAGTAAGGCATTGGCAAGCAGGAAACTGTCCTTTTGCGCTTCCATTTGGGCCACTCAAGGCATTTGACTACATTTACATTTATGCATTTAGCAGACGCTTTTATCCAAAGCGACTTACATTGCATTCAAGTTACAGTTTTTACATTTGATCAGCTCTTGCTTTCCCTGGGACTATTTCGGAGTATTTTGATATATCATGAAAGACGGTTGGAAGGGATGTATTAAAACTTTGTGCTGTTGGGATTTTAGGTACAAAAATTAAAATTATAGGTGTCCTAACTTTGAGAACTCTTCAAGTCACGCGGAGTAAGGGGTAATATTGTTTGGTGTTGGGTGTGGCTGCTGACTGTGCCTTTGTCATAATGTGTTGTGTAATATTTGTTTGTGCTGACACTAAAGGCTGTCCGACAAGCCCTGTCCTCTTTATCTGTACCAAACCCATACAACTCTACGCCAGCGCACTGACAACCCTTCACATGTGTAGACATTATCTGAGAAACCCAGCCGGTCTGGGAGGAGATGTGTCTACTTGCATGCACACATACATATGGTGCATTTAAAACTACAAGTAAAACTGTGTGCTTTGGTCCACCAATGATTCTGCAGCAAAGTCTTTGTCCAAGTTTCTGGTCTCACCCATGTCCCATCCAAAATGACTGGCAAGCAAATAGACGTGACACTCCATGACTAAGATGTGCTTAAGAAAAGTTAATAGAGCTCCAGGTCTTCATATAGAGGGTCACAAAGGAGTTCATGTTAGTCTAGACGAGAGTTATTTTCGGTCTTTGAAGTGGAGCCTCCAGTGCACAGAGCCTAAACAGCAGGCCCCGCACTGTCGGTGTCTAATGCCTATCAGATAAGCACTCATGAGACCAGAACATACAGTCCATCATCTGTAAACACTCACACATTGCACTCACTCCGCACATGGGTGGCGATTTCAAAGAAAAACACCGCCCATATGTTTGGGACATTTAAAAGAAATCACACTTGCATTCTCCTAATAATGTACACCTACAGTAATAACCGGTTTCCTCCTGTGAACTTCCTATTATGCAAATTACATTGTGAAAGAACGGACATATAAATGCGTCTCTGGTTTCTGTCATCTCCATGGACTCTGGGCAGTAATCTGAAACTGAGGCTGCAGTAGTTGTGCAGGACGAAGGGGCGGGTGAGCCATGAGGAGAGGGAATGCCCTTAGATTAGCAGAATTGGGTCAGCTCTTACTTTCACTTTTAGGTACCTGTTGCTGCAGGGACAAGCTGAGGACAACTGTAGGACAATTATTCCGTGTTTCAAACTTCCTGTTCGCCCTAAGTAATGCCGTTTTTGTTTTTCATATTTATTGAATTTTGAAAAGTAGCTTCAATACTTAAATACAATGCATAACTTGTCTGATTAGTAAGGATCTTTACAATGTTGTTTACTGCAAGTATTTTCTGCAATGACAAATATACACTATTCCCTCACTTACCAACACTCGCATGCCAATACTCTACAAAAAAAAGCAAAGCAGGAAATATAGCAACCAAACCACAAAGCTCTAACTTCCAAATTTGATTGTGAGTAAAAAACTGCAATACATCACTGTTTTCAACCACAACATAAAGCAATGGTCTCATATTGGGGCCCAAATATCATCTCCTTGCTGACTCCCCTATTTTTTTTCCTAACATTTTAGTACCCATTTGTAATCATGACAATTAGCGCACATGTTCAAGTTGTGGTACTCATGAGGTTGAGGCAAGTTTAAGTGATAGCCTATTTGCTTGTGATATTGCTTATAATTGCCAGAGTTCTCAGTATTAAGTTTAAAAAAAATACTTAAAAATCGTACTTACCGATTTTTCTCAAGCTCATTGTGTGTGGACCTATAAAACAAAACAGAAGCAATGAATGAGCAAACATCAACTTGCTTGTGAGTCTATGAGGAATTAAGTGCAAGGTTTTTATCATAACCCCCATCATAAGCATAAGCTCATTTCTTGAGCACTTATCTCCAGAATCAGCTCTTATCATGAGATCAGAGAACACATATGTGGGGAAAAAAGCACAGCCACTCAAAGAACAAGAGTATGCATCATTAAGGCTTCCAATGGATTAACTAATTAATCTTTATTGGGGGGTTGAACCAGCCACAACCAATCCAGTGGCTCCAGAGGGAATTATAAAGGCTCCTCTAAATGACCCACATGTCACTGCAACTCTTTGTTTGCAGCGTAAAGACAGAGAAATGAAGTGTGCAGATCAGAGAAAGCGAGCACAATGACCAGTCTATATGCGAGCACGTGAGAGAGCTCTCCTCTTCGTACAATGAGTGAGTGCCAGTGGACACTCTCTCTCTCTCTCTCTCTCTCTCTGAGAGCACGAGTCAGTGTTATGTTAATAATGTAAAGTGAATCAGCCATCCCCCTAAGAGGCTCTTTGTGTGGTAACATGCTGAAAGCTTTTCCAAAGCTCTAAATGGCCGGCCGAACCGGTGCACGGCAATGCCGTTGCAGGGGCAGTGAGACGTGGCTGTAGCGAGGGCCTACTACTCCGTGGGTCATGTGACCGCTTCCCTTTATTGGCGACTATTAATACCAAGATCTTGTTTTCAGGCATCCTGTAGCTGACCTTATGGTATTGCCGCTTTTGCACGGGAGGATGCTTGCAAGCTCAAGGGGGAGGAGGAATAGAGCGAGGGAGGAAAAGACAGGTGAAAAAAAAAACGAACAGTATGGCTGTTTTCACAGCTCTTATTTTTATGTGATAGGATGTGTAGTGTCAAGAGACATACACTCTAGGAAAAGACCGTAAAAATGGCACAGTGTTGATTTTCACAGGTTTTTACCTGTTGTTTTGAAATACGTTTGCATTGTGTTGTATTTATGGTTCAAGTGTTCGTGAATTTAACAGACAATGTCCTGGTTGGAAATTACCAGTACATTTTAATTTTCTATGTATGTTTTATTTTTTTTTAACACTGGCGTATTCTGTATTTCTTATTCGCAGCAGAAGTGCAACAATCGTGTGTTTTAATGCTTAAAAATGTGGGTTGCCAAAGGCATACAAAAAATTAAATAAAAATGAGGATGCCACACAGTTTTTTTAAACATGTGGAAAAGTATTTTTTTCCTCACAATCTTTCCACCATCTTCAATTCAACCGAAGCAGCCTGAATGACCTCTTCTCGGGAGACACACAGTCATGCCAGATGATCCGATAGTGTTTCCTTTACATTCCCTCCATCAGTGCTCGCTTTGTGTACAGTAACAGACCTGAGATCAGTCATCAAGATGTCTGTTACTTAGAAATGCAGTGAAACAAAACAGACGGAACTGACACAACACTAAACATACTCACACACACATTGCGTCTGAGAGAAGAGGAAAAAATAACCCATGTGAGCTGCTCACCTAAATGCCATTTTGGTCAATGCAAAACCTGTAGATGGCATTTTGATAAAACTCAAATTCTGTAGCTGGGTCATTCTATGGAAATGTCCATTTTTCTGTCCCTAGCCTTTACAGAAATATTACACTTGAAAAACACTTTAGGGTTGCAATTTCTTTATATTTCAAAATAAAACAATATGTTATTTGAACAATTACACCATCTTGAGCATCAATATGGCAATATTTGTTTTTTAATTAATTATAAAAAATTCCAAGCACCACAAAACTGCTCGTCCCCACAACCGTGTACAGAGGGAACATGCTTTATTTTGAGGTCAAAAACAGGTTTTTCTACCATTTAAAATAAAATAATGTATTCATAACTATTCATAACTAAATATATGATATAAAATGGCATAATAAAACAAAATGCTGAATAAATATTATAAAATATATAATGAAAACAGTGGTCCCCTGGAGCTGTGTCACTGGTGTTACCGTTTAACAAAAATTTATTTTGAAATAAAAATCACACTGATGACATCACTTGACTTCCTCCTTCCTATTTTCTAAACATCTATTAAAAAAGGCCCATGTTATGTCTTTTCAGTTATGAGAAATTTTCTCATTTATCTCATGATTTCATATGAAGCTTTTAGTTGATGTCACTGGTATGACCTATTCATTGTTAGGGAATTGTAAAAATAAAAAATAAAAAAATAACTAGAATACAAATGGATTAAACTGCTTAATTTAGTGAGTATACCATGATTGACAACATGTGGTTTGATACCTTGCAGCAGACATTTTGTAAAATGCATTTTCCATGAAAATTGTCACTGGTGTTATCTTCCTTATGGATAACACCAGTGAACATCAGTATATCAGGTCTTATGTCACTGGTGTTGCTGTGCTGTGTTACTGTTACTTACTGTACTGTCTTTTTCTGTCACATTAAATAAAACACAATCTCCTTATTTCGTGCATTTTCATTATTTTTCTGTAACTGACTACATGTGCTGAAAAAATATATATAAAAAAAATAAATAAAAAAAAATCGACAAATAATATTTCATAAAAACTTTTAATATTGCTAATGAAGGTAACACCAGTGACAAAAAATAGTACATGTGGTCTTGAAATAATTGCACAAAATCTAAAAAAAATAAAATTTAAGCTGTCATTTATATGAATTCATAAAGTCAAAAGGTAATCTAATAATGTGGTCTGTTTAAATGTTAGAAAAATAAATACATTTTAAGACATCTTGCCATACCGGAAGTGGACGTTTCTGTAGAATGACCCAGCTAGATGGCATTTTTTGTCAACTTGAAACATATTGATAGATGCCTATTTTGTCAACTCAGAACCTGTAGCTAGATGGCATTTTTTGTCAACTCAAAACCTATCGATAGATGTGTTATTTTTGGTCAACTCGAAACCTGTAACTAGACAGCATTTTTGGTCAGCTCGAAACCCATAGACAGATGCCATTTTTGGTCAACTCAAAATCTGTAGCTGGACAGCATTTTTTGGGCAACACAAAACTTGTTAAATTGCCTACAGTGAAATAAATTCTGGGCATCTCGAAACCTAGTGAACTACCTACACAGACAATATTTTAGGCATCACAAAAAGTGACCAACCTAGATGGCATGTTAAACATGAATAAACATACACTGACAAAAAATAACCATGGTTTTATTATAGTAAACGTGTAGTAAACCATGGCTTTTGGCAGATTAATTACATTTGTATAACCACAGTTTTACTACAAATACCATGGTTAAACTATGGTTAGTGCAGCAAAACCCTGGTTAATTTGTGGTTACCATGGTTTAACTATAATAACCATGTTTTTGGTTTTATTTGTAGTAAACCCATGGTTAATTTTCGCACTGGCTATCCAGTTAGCAATTCTGGGCATCACAAAACCTAATGAGCTGCCAACTTGGATGACATATTTTGTCCACCTCTAATGCTAGTAAACTGTTTACCAACATAATATTTATTAGCATCATAGCCGCGCACCATTTTCGTGATTTAACAAAGCGCCTTTTAATACACGGGTTAAAACGCTTGTTATTGTATTTTCGATTAGATTATTTTATCAAATCGACAATTAGCGGAACAAGACCGGTGACAATTTTCCAAAACATGTTTTAGAAAGAGAATAACGTGGAAAATTAATTTAATATAGACGCCTCAGGCTGTTCACCTTGGCAGCCAGAAAACAACATGCTGTAAATATGAGCCGTGCGTTCAAGGGTCTGGGGCTAAATTAAAGTACTCCTCTCGTGAGAACCAATGGTGCAACCTAATTTGTTTTTCCCCACTGTTTATCGACATTAACCGCATACGCGTCAAAATAAACCGAAGATGTCGACACTGCAGACTTTCGGTTCAAACAAACCGAAACCCAGAGGCGCTCAAAGGCGAAAACAGGACGTGTTTTCACACGGACCCTAACCTCAACGCTGCAGCAGTCCTGTTTGACAATCAGCTGATGAGAGCTCCCCTTCCCCAAAACACATCAAGCAACACAAAATAATAATAATACACCTTATTTTAGACGCACACATGTCTGTTTCATAAAAAATATATATGTATATGCTATTCTTTGCTATATTTATAAAAGGCATTATAAAGTTTTTAACATAAAAAACGAGCCATAAACTAAAAGGCGACTAGAAAATGATCTATAAATTACAGCAGCAATGATTCAAGCCAGTGTTATAAGCAGTGACAGGTCGTGACAGATGTCACAGCAGTGTGATCTATGCGCACGTCTCTCTCCAGCAGTGTGTTTCTCCCTCTCGTGGAAGTGGAGAGTCGGATCATGTGCTTACCTGTTGTTGTGGTTGTTGCTGCTGCACTTTTTATTTCGGAATTTTCTTTGTCTCTGGTAGCTGGAGTGCTGAACAGACGGAAAGGTCGAGGCATATCCGTGTTCACTCTCTGAAAAAGACACCGCAGAAACGTGTCACATCTAACCAGACACGGGCCAAGTCCCGTTAAATACCTCAACATACAGTCAATTCACAGGTTGGCCTCTTTGGCAGGACAGTTTGCATGTTAGAAATAGCACTACCATGTACCTCTTTCTCTCCTTTCTATATATTCGGCTGCTTCTAGTAACCTCTGGATATTCAGCACAGCAGTCATCGTTTGAATAAATCTAGATGCGTGTCGTTTATTTGTCTGATATGTGATCACGATGACAGCTGCCGCGTCGCAAAACGTAGCATTGAATATCCTCCGACGATTCACCTGTTTTGTGTTTTTGTTTCTATTTGCTGAACCGTCGAGTCGAGGTATTTCCTTACACTGTTACCAAGCTAGTTACAGGTAATCATACACAAATAAAACATCCGGCGCCTGAATATCAAAGTAGTAAAAGTGCTTTAGGAAAACAGTCGAATAGAAAATGTATAAAATGAATAGAAACAGGTACAAAAGAGTCCCCGAGTGCCCAGCCTGCGAAGTCCCTGGTGCTTGCGCTGTTTTCTCCTCCTCTAGTTTGTTTACCTACTGTTTTAACAGCTGAGAGGATAGAGACCTCAGCGCGGGGGATTGTGGGAAATGTAGTCCTTTACCCATCCGGCCCTTAACTCGAACAGGGCACGCTGATTTATTGTTAGAATATCCTTGCTTGGATGGTTAAATCTATGTTTAGTATTAGTTTATTATAGATTATTTAATATTAAATACATTTATACACAAATGAGACAAAGTCTGCCTTAATTCTTAATATCTAGCAATTTATAGCCAATGAGATTAAAACATACCTACAAATATATATATATATATATATATATATATATTCATTTTATACTGTTACTTGCTGTTGTGTTCGTCTTTTTTTTTTTATTATTATTATTATTATTATTATTATTATTATTAACAACTGTTGTACAGGGAGATGCTGTAACTGAAACCCGGGTTTCCTACATAGCTGTGCACTCCAAGCTAATACCAATTTAAACTCAAATCTATATTTCTGTTATCCATTTATTTATCATTTAATTTGATAAGCAGCCATAAGCCATAATGTAATCTGCGTTACATAATTTAAAAATGCCGTTTTTGCCATTTTCCCGTTTTGATACTGCGCACTTCAACTCCCACAATCCCTCACTTCCAGTGCCGTTTAAACCAGGCCCAGCAACATATGACATCACAGCACCGCAGCGCCGTGATTGGTCAGAGGCCCTAGCCAAGGCAACACGCTCTGGCCAATCAGAGCAGCGCAACGTGCGCCATGTGGCTGTCATGTGAACACACCCCCCTAGAAAACAGGAAGGCGAATTGGAGAACTCTTTTGAAGTACAAATATGCAGTCTGCATATAACATTTCAGATTTATCCGGTGTGACTCGGGTTTGCTTTAAATCGCAATGAATAATAATGAAATAAATCGAATAAGAGCGAATGGTGAAAACGTGATCAAAATCTATTGTTTCTAAAGCGCTTCGATTTAATCTCTCTTTATAATAGTTGCATAATAGACGCAATCAGCCTTAAACACTATCATAAATAACAAACCCAGGCGCCAAATGTTTTCCTACAATTTCCTATCTGGACAAAGCACAATAGAATGCTCAAACAAAACCAACTTCATGTGATCAAATGCCTTTATTTATGCGATAAATGTTTAATCATCATACATACACTGTTATACTAGGTGCGTAATGCAGGTGCAATCAGTAAGAGGTGACGTCAGCGTGTGCATTGTGCCAGCACATGTTTATTTATTTATTTATATACTTATGTTCCTCGAGAGAAAGAGATGGCAAACAGCCTGGTATGTCTCTCTGCCGAACAATGCCAGACTCTTGCCCCATATGACAGTGCATGCCAGCTTGGGACAGCCAGCCTGAGATTTGGGACATTAAGTGCGCTGCAGAGGGAATTATTCTCCTGCTTTTGTGTCTCTGACACATGCAATAAAATATAGATATGTGAAATTTGGCGTGTTATGACTTTGTGCAGTTAAAAATAGCCTTGAAACTATTTAAGTTTCTGCATTATGTGTATTACAAAAAATGCTAAAATATAAAAAGCTCTCCTTTTACATTTTGGAAACTTGATCCTTTAAAAGCATTGGCCGTGCGTCGCATATCGGGGCACATTGCACATGTTCCTCGTCTACTTGGCTGATTGTTCGTTGAACTCCTTTGTTGTCTGAGTCTATTGACAATGAAACAGTTTGTCTGCATAACGCAAATGAGTCGAAATCACTCATAAGTGCACTATAATTTCACTTACTTCCATCCTTCCTCTCGGAGCTCTCAATATAACGCGCAGCCTCCAGTAAAACCTGTACATTTGTCAGGAAAGTGTTTATCATGGAAGAGTCTCTGGAGTTGAAGACGTCATTGAAAGGACAAGTAGACATCTCAAAATCTTGCTGATCCAAAGATGTTTCGGACTCCAGAAACAAGTCTTCGGCCTTCACCTCTCCTCGTTGCCTCTCAGTCCTCACCATTTTGTTCCCGTGCAGTGAATATGGTCGGAATTGGAAGTGTGTGTGAGTTATTGTGCTGTGCTGCGCTCTCTGGATCTACTGAATAAATGAGGGGAATGTAATGGATTGAGGAGATAAAACACTCCGGGATT
This sequence comes from Aspiorhynchus laticeps, assembly GCA_023376895.1. Lineage (NCBI taxonomy): Eukaryota > Metazoa > Chordata > Actinopteri > Cypriniformes > Cyprinidae > Aspiorhynchus > Aspiorhynchus laticeps. The sequence continues at coordinate 50,518 of JALXFT010003770.1, forward strand.
GCCGGGTCCTAGCGCCCGCCGCGCGCTCGCCTGTCACGTCTACAACGTGCCCCCAAACTATGACGTCATCAGCCGGGGCCCGTGCCAATATAAACACGATTTGTCATGTAATATAAAAATGAACACAGAGAAACATGCAGAGTTGTTGTTCTCTTAAGCTATTAAAACGTAACTCGCATAAGGTTCCAAAGGTTGATCTACATACTCTTGAAGTACTAGCTTACACTGTAAAAGTAAGCAAAATACGCTCACACCCTTATGAAAATTAACCATGGCTTTACTACAAATAAAACCATGGTTAGACTACTATAGTAACCACAATTTAACCATGGTTTTGCAAGACTAACCATTGTTTAACCATGGTAAACTGTGGTTATACAAATGGTAGTCAATACGCCAAAAAAAAACATGGTTAAAACACAATTTTACTATAATAAAACCATGGTTAATTTTCGTAAGGGCATTGCAATATACTTACTTTTGAATACGTAATTACTTCACAACCATTAAAAGTTTGTTTTACATGTAATCCGTACTACATTGGTCATGTTGTCATTGTCATGTCAGTTACGCCGACTCACTGCCGTTCACAAATCCTCCTCCATGGCCTCATGGGACAGTGAAATCTAGCCGGAAGTAGTAAGTAATTGAGAAACTTTTTGACTATTGGTTTATGAGTACTGTGAATTCTGTCATAGTACTGTACTTTTCACATACTGTTTTTCTCCTACTACATAGGGAAGTATTCACATATTTTGGATTCAGCCATAGTACCAGACATTCAAAGCATTGCTAAGCTACAAAAAATAATGCATATAAACTCAAATTAGTCCATTATCTTCCCTTACTATAAACATTTTAGGACTTTTTATGGTTCATTAACTTTATTAGGCTTTATAAAGCTCAAACATACAAACATTTCACGTTTTGGTTTGATTAGCAGTGTAACTTTTGTCACACCCAGGTTACAGGAGCGGTCATTACACTTTTTGTTGTCATATGCATGCAAACACTGAAGACTGGAAACGCGAGCTCATGCGAAAAATTTTCACTGCATCAGATTTGGTGAATTCTGACTTGCGAATTGATATATCAGTGTAACCTCTTACAGTAGCCTGGTTATTATCATTAAAAAAAATTATCATATCACCTAAAAATTTTAATATTGTAAATTTACTCACCCTCATGTTGTTCCAAATGTTCTTTCTTCTGTTGAACACAAAAGATATGTTGAAGAATGTTTGTAACCAAATATACTATGGAAGTCAATGGCTACCAGCAACTGACTGGGCACCAACATTCTTCAAAATATCTTATTTTGTGTTCAACAGAAGAAAGAAATCCTTATAGGTTAGGAACAACATGAGGGTGAATAAATTACAGGATTTTCATTTTTGTGTGAGCAATCCCTTTATTGATAACAACCTTGCTAAAACAAAAATCATTAAAAATAAACATTCTATTATATAAAAATTTGTCAATTTTCATATAATTTATCAAAATGAAATAAATGTTAACTGAAATATAAAATATAAAAAAAACAATTATTTTATTTAATTTAGTTGCCAAGGCAACATTTTACATTTTCATTTAGTTTCAGTTGGATTACTAAAAAACACTAAAATTAAATAAACTAAAATTAAGAAATAAAAATTAAAAATATTATATAGACATTTAAAAAACTAATAAAATTGAAAAAGCACACGGACCCAACCAAATTACTAAAATATTAGTTAAAATTAAAGTGAAAGAAAATAGAAAAATCAAATTTAATTCAGTATATTAACATCAATTATAATCAAATACTAAATTAACACCATCTAGCTGTTTACAAAGAACACAAACTTCAAACCACAGGATTGTACCGTTTCAGGAAACTGTAGTAGACTAAATTTTACATTTGGATTTATTATTATTCCTTATATCTTGAAATTATTATTTGAATAGAGTGTGATGTCATACGTCATCTGTTGCAGTGTTTGATGCTCAAATTCTAATGTGACCGCAACTTTTATATTTTGATACCCTCTTATAAGTATTCATTCACACTGCCTAGTCTATCTTTTATAGGTTATGAGTGATTCTGGCTAAACGAAACCTTGAAAGACACAAATCCTGACACATGCTCACAGCTCCAGTCGTGGCTGACAGCAGCGCTGAAACATCATTATTAAGAGTGAAATACGTTTCAAAGACTCCATTCGGTGCAGAGGGAGGGCGGAGAGGCTGGAGTTCACTGTCCGTTCCCTGCGGTCTTTGACTTTTTTAGCATGGCAGCTTTTTACCAGCGCCAGCACCAGGGGATGGCAGAGCTCAGCTCTCCCCGGCACTTCAAAGCCAGTGCACAGGGCTTCAGCCGTTTGATGTGAAGTTCACAGGAAACTTGAAAGTGGAGAGCACAAGAAAGCCAGTGAGCTCTACGTCTAAAAAGAGAGAAATTGGTAACGTGGCCTTCAACCTCGATGTGTGCTAGTCACACACCTGACAATGATGCAAGGCATTGTGGGAGATGAGCGGAGCTGAAAAGACTTGTATAGTTGAGCTAGTACATCAGTGAGGTTATTATGTCCTTGATGTTGTCAGTAGAAGCAGCGAGTAGTGCCTTAGTCTGTGTGAAAATGTGGGACGGTGGCATTTTACTATCACTGAGATACTATGACAGTTTTTCTAATTTTTTTAAAAAAGGTTTTTCATTTTAATTTCATGTGAAGTTTTAATAATTTAGTTGTGTTTTTGCCATTTTTATTTGTTTTTGAAAATATGACTAGTTTTTAATTTTATTTCAGTTTTGACTTTTCATTATTTTAATACATTCAACTAAATGAAATTGAGAAATGCTGCCTTGCAAATAAATGATAAAAATGTAAAATACTTAATTTTATTTCAGTTAATGTTTATTTTATTTGTTTTATTGTTAACTATCTAAATAAATTAATAACTATTAAAATTTAAGGTTATTTTTTTTTATTTTAGTTAACTACCATAACCCAAAGATGTCACAGACCTCTAAATATGATGATCCAAAAGACACCCTTCCTAAAATTCAAAAGCAGTTATATAATATATTAAAAATAATATAATATAATATAATAATATATGATTCATTTCAGGATTTCTGGAATTTAGAAGGCAGAATGAAACAGTCAAATCATGTATCTTTCTGATCTTATAATAATAAACAAATAAATAATAAATAACTAAGAATAATGTAATATGAATCAACAATACTCAAACATTAATAATGAATATAAATAATTATTACTAAATAAATAAGAGTATTTAACATTAAAAAACTGGTCTGAGTTAGCAAGATTTATTATTATTATTATTTAACAACAACAACTTGACAAAGCTGTATTTATTTGATTAAAAGTAAATTAAAACAGTAATATTGTGAAATATTATTACAATTTAAAATAACTGTTTTCTATATTAATGTATTGCAAAAAGTCTTCAGTGTCACATGATTCTTCATAAGTCATTCTAATATGCTGTGCTTAATATTTTTGAGGAAACCATGATATATTTCAAGATTCCTTGATAAATATTTATTTATTTATTTAAACCTAATTTATGTAAATGTCTTTACTGTCATTTTATTAATTTAGTGCATCTTTGCTAAATAAAAATACACATTTCTTTATGAAAAAAAAAAAAAAACTTATGAACGGTAGTGTATTATTCCATTCTCCAAACCCGTTGTTCTCTGTAGGGTCACAGAGATGCTGTGTAATGTAATATTTAAATCTCTTTCAAAGCAAACTGGATCTGAGATCTCCCTGCATGAGCACATTCCTTGTATTTGGAAAAGACCAAAAAGGTTGCGACCTTTACTCAAGTCCCATGCACTCAACCCTCTCACAGCTTTGTTTTAAATGTGTAGGATGCTATTAATGGCATTTTACAACCCCCAGCTCTTCTATAGCTCTCTACAATCAGTCATGTTCAAAAAACCCTTTGAGACCTTAATTAAAGAGGCGCCATGAGTGGACCGGTGCTGTACTTAAAGCCAACATGACCAGCTTGCACTGCAGGCTATCTGGGGTCAGACTTCCTCGTTATGGCCGTCATTCTCGCCAGTGTGTCCGGGAGCCATGACAACAGGCACCAGCCAATCCTCTGCTCCCGGCCTCCAGACCGCGTCCACCTGCTTAAATATTTAACACGCTCATTCACGACTCCCACAACCAAATTAAAAATGCAACCTCTCGCTGGTCTGCTTTTGAAAACAATAAGCCGTGACTGTGAGTGGAAGTCATCGCTGAAGCTCTGGGGGCCAACAATAGTGTTTAACATTCTCCAACAACATGTTTGAAATTCTTCACCGAGGAATCCAGGAGCTCTCTTTCTCGAAGCCATCGGGTCCCGGAGGAAATAAGATATGTAATTGTGATAATAGAGTGCGGATGAAGAAGTAGCTAATATTGTCAAAATGGAATAGCTATAATCGCAGTCTCCTCCCACGTGTGTTCATACTGACGGTGTCTCTCCACCTACATGCTCACGCTGTGGCATTCAAAATAAATGCCAGCAATCTGTTGCACTCTAGGGAAAGCTTCACTTTAGGGGGTGAGCATTTGATAATTAGCTTTGAGCCGCTGCTTCCATCAAAATCACTGGTGTGAGACAAAAAGAATTTCAAAATGCGTCAATACAACTGTAGATTTCAGTAGTGAAGTTTTGAATGTCTTAGGGTTAGCAAGTAAGCTAATGCTAAAGTATTCAACTGTGGCTGTAGAAATGCTATCAATCCTCCAGCTAATTCATCTTTAAAATGATTGCTTGGAACGTTATAATCAAATTAGCTTTACAAATAATTTCAACTCAAGTTTTAAAATCTTGTCTTGTTCGATTATTACTTTAAAAATGCAACATCCCGGATCGAATCCTGGCACCTTCCTCTCTCTTTCCCACTTCGCTTCCTGACTCCTCTACACTTTCCTATCGTAATGAAGGCAACATGCTAAAATGTGCTAGTGGTATGGTAAAAAAAATAACGCTCAGAACACCTTAGCAAGCATATTAAATGTACAGACTTCATTTAAACTCAGTTTTTTAGATAAAGAAGTCTAAATAGGCTGTTTCTGTTAATTTAATTTAAAAAAATAATCATTTATTTATTTATTTATTTTCAATTTTATGTTGTTTGAATGTTTGCCATTTAAAATATAACCAACATTGACAATGTCATTGTAATATCTGCATATCTTCTTTCTAGCATCTGTCTACTGAACTAAGAGTGGTCATTTTCCATGCATCATTTGCTGCACTGTGATCACAAAGTTCCCTTATGAAAATTAACCATGGTTACTACGTATAAAATAAAGGCAGCGGCAAATAGCTATAGATGCTAAGTGTAAATAGCAATTAGATGCTATTTACAGTAAGTGAAAATAGCATATTTTCTTAGCGATGGATGCTATTTACACTAAGTGAAAATAGCAATATTTTTAAGTGATATGCTATTTACACAGTGCAAATAGCTATAGATTATATTTACATTTCTGCTTTTCTGGATTTTCTGCTATTTATACTACTTATTGCAAATAGTGGCAAATGTCTGCAGCTCAGTATTGTAATACATTATAATACAGTATGCAGTAATAACTTATTGAGTGTAAATTCAAATTATTAAATGGATGCCACCTTATTGGGACAATAAAGCCCTCCCTACACCTACCCTAACCGTACCCAGTACTTTATTTTAAACTTTGTGATTATTTCCTTAATTTTTATCAAAAATAAATGCTTTTCTGATGTAATATGAAATTTGAAAAAGGAGAAAAAAAAGTTTGCAAAAAGGCAGATTCGAACCCAGGTCGATCGCGTCAAAATGAGTACATCACACATTTTACCATCTGCACCACTGGAGCTGGAGCTGGTGATTGATAACCATCTTTTGTAATGTTGACAAACCCAATCACACGTTTGTGGGTGGAGTTAGTGCAAATAGCCTCTGCCAACAAGGCGGGCTATTTACACTTAGTGTAAATAGACACTCTGTATAAAAAAGGTTTCACTTTATTTTGATGGTCCCTTTAACACATTCTGTTGACTATAAGTAACATTGCACCTACATTTCTACTAACTCTCATTAGAGTGTTAGTAGTGTATTAGTAGACTGGTAGGGTTAGGGCTAGAATAAGTAGGGTTAGGGTTAGAATAAGTTGACGTACTTGCAAAGTTACTTACAGTCAGTAGAATATCTGTTGGGAGACCATCACAATAAAGAGTTAGCAGATATGAAGCAGACAGTCTACTAATACTTTAATGAGAGTTTGTTGACATGTAGTTGCAACATTACTTTGTGTCAACGGAATGTTCAAAAGGGACCATCAAAATAAAGTATTAGCAAAAAACTATGGTTTAATATAGTTAAACCACAAATTAACAAGGGTTTTGCTACACTAACCATAGTTTAACCATGGTATTTGTAGTAAAACTGGTTATACAAATGGTAATAAAGGAAAAAAATGTGCCATTTTGTTGCCTTGCTATTGCCTTTTCATTTTGGAAATCTGAATGGAAGTCATAAGTGAACTGTAAACATGTCTTAAGTAATAACTGGTCGAATGCAACAGGATATGCGGTTGCTTTTGAAACTTGTATACCATACTCAGCACCCAGAGTGATGCAGTGCAGCTCAAAACCGTGTGACCTCTCACATTTGGTGCTACATTTCACCGTTAAGTGTGAATTAGTGATGCTGACCCTGCCTGTGTTTCTCGTTCGGGTTCTGTATGCGCATGTTGGTGTGTGTTTACACTGTAAAGCTGACCCTAAGCATAAAAACACCACTACAAATATTCTCTTAAGCTGCTCTGTTGTCCTATAATGATGGTGGTGATCAGTGTAAACTGCGAGTGACTCCCTAGAGGCATTTACTTAGCAGACTAGCACAAGCTAGCGCTGTTTAACTGGCCTTCTTTGTCTAAAGTGTAATCAGCTGTGTGTGGCCTTTATTCATTGAGTGCTGATGGATTTTGTCTAATCATGTTCAAAACCCTCATCCACCACTGTAAACAGAGAGGCAACTGTTTACAGAAATTAGAAACACGCATATGAGGTTATTCATAGGTTACATTCATGTTATATAGTAACATTTGAACACTGTAGCTTTTGAATATGTTCCAACTGAGTTATTTTTTAATTATTTTAAATCACAGTTGTTGATAGTATTATATGAATATCTGAACTTTATTGAACAGGACCATTTAAAGCGAGACATGCCAGCTAATACTACAAAACATCAAAATTTACAGAAATGCATTGCTACTCACTAATGTTTGGGTTGATGTCACTTCCTGGAGGATGAGGTCATTAAGGAACTGCCATTGTTAGTTAAAAGTATTACAAAAGACACCAAGCCACAGGAAAACCCTGTGAAAATATTAACAATTTAAACAATATTCTCCCCCAAAAAGCTAACAGCAAACTCTGTCATACTTGTATTTTTACACTTGTTTTATGCTTAAAGTATTACATTGTTAGCTTAGCAACATATTTTCATAAACCCAGAAATGCACGGCCTATTTGTGTGCTGTGTGTTTTACATGTCATAAAATGCAAAAACATTTTGATTAGCAAAAGGAATAAATTAAGAAATATTTGACCTAGTTCTTAATAAATTGACAGTTATACTATTAGAAGTTAATTCTTTAGCACCTGGAGATATTAAAAAAATGGCAACATCAATTCAAACTAGTAAAATTATTTATAAATCACTGTTTTAAATGAATTGTGATATTGTTATTAAAGAAAACCAGCTAATATAATTTCCATCCTTTAAAAAGTTGATTAAAAAAAAAGAAAAAAAAAGCTATATATTTTCACGTCTTATCAAGAAATGTCAACCTATTTTTATTATCGAAAGGAAAAATTAAGAAATACCTGAAGTAGTTCTAAATAAATTAATTGCCAGTTTTTATGATAGAAGTCAGTGGAGAACCTGGGGATACTGAAGACATTTATTTTTAAATTGATATTGTTATTAAAGAAAACAATAGAATATAATTTTCTCATCTTTTCTTTATCTTTCTATTTTCTCATCTTTACTCTCATTTCACTGCTGGTTATACAATCTCTGTATAGTCGTGTATGTGACAAATAAAACTTGAAACTTGAACTTTAAATATTGATTCATAGTTAACCCTGTATATTAACACATACATATACTTCATAACCTGACTAATACTTTTGGACCCTCAGGTGCTGTAGCCAGTTTGTTTGGGTCAAATATCACTCAGGGGGTCTTTTGTTTGTCCAGATGCCTCCAAGACACAGAGAAGGACTTCCTGGATGTTTTCATGGCTGAACTATTCTCACCCTTTCCCTCAGAAACAGTATCATAACGTCATGTACCAGACCCCTCCCTGCATCTAAGCAATCAACATACAAGTCTCTCTCACCCTCTCACACACGCCAAACCCTCACACTCTCTCGGCAGCACGTAATTGCCCTTTGGCTTTTGTAGCTCATTGTCTTCCTGTGTTCCCAAGAAGGGACAGCTGGTGACAATGGACTAGGGACAGAGAGATAAAGAGAGGGGGTTGGTGATAAAGAGGGGTCCGGACTCTCCTCCACTCAGCACGATCCTGTCTCACTCTGTTGCGGCTTGCCGTCTTAACCAGATAACCAGTTATTATTTGCGTGACACTCAGCCACAGGCACCTGTCTGTGATGAGACATCTGTCTCTCTGTCATCTGGTCTCTTACTAAGAGTAAACGAGTTTCTGCCTTCGGCTCTTTTAAGCGGCGAGACGCTGCCGTAGCTGTTAGCATAAGGCCTCCTCGGAAAATTACAAGGAAGGAAAGGATATGATTAAAGAGAGAGCGACAGGTCGAAGGACCTAATGACCGCCTGAGGCCAGGATGTTGTGGAAGTTGTGAATATTGAATGCATCCATCACCTCTTTTAACAGTAGCACAAACACATGTAGATGCGGATTTTTAATCAGCGATCGAGGCTAGGAATGGTGATGGACTTGTTTTTAATTGTATAGCTGGTGAGTCAGTCAAAACATTCGATTTTATCACCGAAACACAGTGGCGTAATCACACCTACACAGAAGACAATCGTTGCGTTTCAAAATCTAATAGGCTGCCTAAGACGACAGCAATTTAGGGCATCATAGGTGTGCTCCCTACTTGAAATTTGTTCGAAAAGATCAATAGTGGAGTTTGATATTAACACATGTGCTATGTCTCTTTACGCTTAAGATAAAGTATTGTGTTGTGAACTTAGCAACATTCTAACTACAATCTCTTACTCAACTTTAAAAAGCCTAAAAATACATAGCAATTTGTTTGTTTTTACTTTTAAGAAAGTATCATGTGATTAGCTTAGCCAAATTCCAAATGCAAACTCATCTTTTTAACAAGCCCAAAATAGCATTTGTGTGCTGTGTTTAGGACTTAAAATATCACATTGTTAGCTTAGCAACATGCTAACTACATACTCTTATGTGACACTTAAATAAGCCTA